>JAUELI010186615.1:0-10794 GCA_031471325.1 Catablema vesicarium
TCCAACCAATGAAATAAACATTTGGACCAAATATCAGCCAAATTTGAAGACCCCCATGTCTCCATGATATTCATAAACCTCAGAATCTCTCCTGCACTCACTCTTGCCCTGTTGCTAGGGTAATAAGGGGAAAATCTGGGAAGTAACTAATTTTGGGAAATTTCCAGTCCGATAATGGTAAACTAATAAAAACTTTTGGAATACTTTTAAAAATCTGTGTCCTCAAATAATTATTTATTGAGTATTTTGAGTATATAAATATTATATTTCCATACCAATCCATGTAGGTGTCCTGTTCCTATGGAAGATAGAGACGGGAAGGGGAAGGGGATTATGTTTCAAGTTTACATTGATAGCATCTGTAGTTGATGAACCAATTCAAATTTGTGTGCTATCTCAAATTTTTATCAAATTAAATAAATTTTAACAATATTTTCATAATTTTTATGCCTATTGCTAAGGAAAAATAACTATTGCTATGAAAAATCCTTGTTGCTAAGGTCAATATGACTATTAAATGTTACAAATTATTTTTACCTTAATTATATCCAGTGACTAATTAAAAAACTTCCTCAAATAGTCATTTTCCAATGCTATAATAGTGATATCCATGAAAATAAAGAGTTATGCCCTGTTGCTAGGGTAATAAGGGGCCAATTTGAGAATTGACTAAATTTGAGAAATTTCCAGTCCGAAAATGGTTCATAAAACAAATTATTGCGAGTTAGGCAGGTCGAAAATTGAAATTTTCACTGAAATTTACAGATGCTTCATTTCCTTTTGTAACTAAGGTAATAACTCTGGTTGCTAGGGGAAGTTAAATTTAAGAAAAATAAAAATTGAAAAAAAGAAGTCTAATCGGATTGACTGACCAAATTTCAGAAATATTCGATGTTCTATGAAAACGTTATAGACTTCACTTTCGTCCAATGTTATTCGAAAAATAGCTCGTTTTTACGGTGCCACAGCACATCACTTTTCCCTCTATAAATTCAGCATTCAATTGTCAGAAATAGAACAATTTTTGCGATACTAAAATTCTCATAACTTTCCAACCGGTTGGTCTAAGATGATGTATGACCCCTCATTTTTTTTTCTCTTGATGAGCTCTATGAGCTCAAATTTGAAGTTGTTTGATGATTTTTTGCCTTGGAAATGCTACCGTAAGACACCGTCACCCTATGCACTGTGAAGAGTATTACGGTGTATTTTCGAAATTGTAAATAGACTTTCACACCATGCAACCCCTGATATTGATATTGACGGGGGGATTCGGTGAAGTAGGCACCCTCGTCTTAAAGCCGTTAAAAAATCTGAAAGTTGTTTGTCTATGGACCCTTAGCGAATTTACACCATAATGAACAGTATTTTTTTCTGTCAATACAAGTAAATCAGGGCTCCTCAAACCATATGGAATAGTTTTAGGTACAAAAAGGTCTCTTATAAAAAAGCAGCAAAAACGTAAGAATTAGCCAGAAAGAAATTCACATATTGTATGCATGTTTCTCTATCATATAACATCAACTCGATTCAGCGTGCTTCTAAAGCTTTAATATCGATAGGACAGAATCGAAAAAGAGTTCTGTAATTATTAGATTGTTTTTTTTTACGAAACGCGGTGGATTCTGATTCTGATTTTACAAACCTCTAGTATTAGCTTTTGAATGTTCGCATCAAGTTTTAATTCTTTCTGTTCCTCATCATCAGAAGAACTTAAAGAAGAACTTAGAGCTTCTTCTATAACATCATTTTCTCCATCCATTTCGTTCGTAAAACTGTATAAGCTGTTCAAACTAGAGGAACTGCAAGAACGTTTCATGCATGTTTTTTAGCAGCCATTTTGTTAAATCGAAAGCAGTTATACCATACAAGCGTAAGTACCGAACATGAACTAATTAATTATGAAATATTGCATAAATTATATCGCGATTATTACTGACTGAAATTTTAAATCATATTTGCAGTAAATGGACGGTTCCTACGTATTATCGTTTACATACTCAATAGGCCGGAAACCATCCCTGCCAACCTTATGCAAATGGCACTATAGTAAAGATTTATGAGATGAGAATGAACTCGCGTCCCTTTGGACTGTACGTGTTACCTAGTTTTATTCTGTAATAAAACACAATTCATAATCCAGTTGCCTGATAGAAAGTGCAGTACTTTTTTTAAAAAAAAGAACCAAGAAAATTTGCTTCAGCCTCAATGTTCTTATTATTTCAGAAATTTGAGCCTAATATTGTTCTTATTCTATCTAACCTTTCTGTCTGTATAAACTTCACAAATTCTGTATTACAGTGTACTGGGAAAATGTAAACTACTAGAGCAATAAATTAAGACAAGACTAGTTGTTCTTCAAAAAGGCATTATAATCAATTCAGCCTATGTTCTTATGCTCAGCAAAATTTCAGCATAAATAGTGTTCTTAGCTAGTTCTAATTTTTTTAATTATTTCAACAAAAAAAAAGTGTAGTTAGAGAAAAGAAACATTGATCTTCAAAGGCGGATTCTGAGGTGACAATACAAGTTGATTTTTATGTAAGAGATTCCAAAATGATAAAAGCAAGTTTTCAATTTTTTAAGCTCTTTCTGTTCTCAAGATATCCAAGTTTTTGTAAAATACAGTTAATGAATCAACCAAGTCAATTATCAATGTGTACAAAATTCTGTCATGACTCACAGCGTTCTCAGAAAATAAATCAAGAGCCTTGGGGCGAGCAAATGTGAAACTTTTTTTGTAATTTTTCAAGATTTTTCATTTTGTCTTCTTAGGTCTATACAAGGATTTAAGATTCACTCTATTAAATCCTTGGTCTATATCAATATTTAGAAAGCTTGTCAATAATATTCTCCGAGTTGTTCAGTAAGAATGTCAGCATTAATATGACATCATAATTTTCCCAAAAAATTTATAAAATAACCAAGATATCTTGAGAAAGGAGCATTTTTTAAATTTCAAAAACTGTCTTTTATCCTTTTTTGAAAGTTCTTGCATTTAAAAATACCTTTAACGGAAGTTTATCTCCACCTTAATGGAAGTACTATACTGTGTGCTGTTTCGAATATAGACGTCTTGCGTTCTACATGTTAGTTATTTCAATTCCAGGTGAAATCGATGATGCGAAAATCAAAGAAGGATTTCGAGCGGAATATCGGTACCAACTCAAAAACTAATCTGAAAGCATTTTGGTCTCACGTGCGTAGTAAACTAAAAACAAAAACAGGCATTGCACCACTCTTGGAAAACGTAAATGACTGTACCTTACGACTGGAAAAAAGCACATGTATCAAAAAGGGTCCAAAAAATAGAGCAGAAAACTACCGACCAATCAGCCTAACTTATATTGTATGCAAACTAATGGTGTCCCTTATTAGGAATCAATAATAAATCACATGAGAGTCAACAATCAAATATCCTCCGAACAGTATGGGTTTATCAGTAGACGTTTAACGTTTCTTGACGGTCCACTATTTAAGAAACTATATACCACCTTTGTAAAGACCACATCTTGAATATGGACCAAGCAATCTGGGCTCCGCACCTGAAGAAACATATCAACATTCTGGAGAAAGTTCAGCGCCGAGCAACAAATCTCGTTGACGGATTTCACAACCTAGAATATCAGGAAAGACTACGAAGGTGGAATCTACCTACGCTTGTTTATAGAAGAGCGAGAGGCGATATGATCGAACTCTATAAACATTTCCACCATTATGATAAAGAAACCTTACCCGAAACCTTCAAACCTCGCAACCGAACAAGCAGATAACATCACTATCAAATTGAATGGAAATCACCCAAAGACGGAGTAAGAGGACCTCAAACCAACTCTTTCTACTACCGGACAACACAGACGTGGAACGATCTTCCAAAATACATCACACACGCAAAAGACATCAACACATTGAAGAACACATTGGATGATGCGTGGAAAGACACGTCAATGGAGTTTAACTATTTATGAGCGATTCACAGAGGCACTTAATCTGCCTACGAATTTGTATAACTTGATTATATTATCATTATAATACTCAACTTTTTAAACACTTTTACCTCCAGTTACTCGGAAATAATTAAAGGGAAATTCCAGAACGAACTATTCACGAAAATATGTCCACGCAAATTGTTTCGAGGGCTTGTTCGCAAAAATATCACAGCGTGAAATACTGTCACGAGAATATACGGGACAGTATTTGGTAGTATTTTACGCTGTGTATATTCATGTAAGGTATACTCAAAGTTTTCTAGGACAATAATTAGTTGTTTCACTTCTTCAAAGTTAGATGGTAATTCTGTCGAGTTACATTTCTTCAAAACTTAAAACTAACATCTATTTTAAGAGATTGTGGTTCAAATATTAATAATAATGTAACAGTTTATCCTGCTATTCAACAATGCACGGTTTTTTCATGAATCCTTTTTTCAAAAAGAACACTGCATTGCAAGGTACTGTAGCCTTTGTATGCATTCTTAACTTCTTCTTAAAATGATGAGTGACCGTGTGCTTCGTTTCTTTACGATTACAACGGTTCCTGACATTATTAACAGATAGTTAACAGTTCTTTCTTGCAAAAAGATAAACCTGTGGAGCCTAGAATGTTCTTAACTTGTTCTGAAATTTTGAGCTATCAAAGCCTTTTGTTCCCATATCGTTTGTTATTGTAAAAAAACGTGTACTTTAGTGGGAGAAACTTTCGCTGGGATAAACTTTCGCGTTTCGCAATTATTCTAAAATTCGCGGGGATAAACTTTCGCGCACGCAAGTTTTCAAAAATTTCGCGGAGATAAACTTTAGACGTTTTTCGAATTTTTCTAAATTTTTAGGAGAATAATTTTTTGCTAAAAACATTTTTTTCACCGCTGTGATCGTTTGGTCGTACATAATCAATCATTTGCTCTTCGGAATTTGTTTAGCTTCTCTTTTTTACCAATAAATAATTATCCTATTGTTGTAGGAACCAAAAAATATAAAATATAATTTTTTACGAAAATCTTGAAATATTTCGCGGGGATAAACTTTCGTGATTAGAGGATTTAAAAAGTTTCGCGGGTATAAACTTTCGCGCTTCGCTCAAATATTACGTTTCGCGGTACAAACTTTCGCGGATAAGGCCAAAATCCGCGAAAACCGTGAAAGTTTCTCCCAGCGAAAGTTTCTCCCACTAAAGTATTCTTTTGCATATAGTAGTTGAAGAAATACAGAAAGTTCAAGATTAAGGTTGTACTTTGTAAAGTTCAAGATTAAGGTTGTACTTTGTAAAGGTAAAAATTTAGTCTTGAAACTTCCGAAAGTACATCCATGGATGTATTACATCCGTGGTGCGGCTTATCACTCACCGGTTTTTTAGTATGCATAATTTCCACACCTTTAGATCCATGTTTCTTTAGTTGTAAGCGCATAAAATTTGCAGCTTTTGCAACGTCATGATTGTGGTGATTGTTTTGGGGTAATCGAGTCAGGTATTCAAGTTTCCCTATCAATTTATTGGGCATGTTTTCAGTCGATGAATTTTCGTCATCTTCTGTATGACTGCAGGAACAAATTTCGTTTTTAATGCGGGACAGTTTATTCCTTAGTTTTTGTGCAACCAATGCACGATTTCTCTTGGAGTCCTTTTCGACAGGATACTCTGGGAAGAAGTACATTTTGCGAACAGCAAACAGTACAGGACAGTCAAGTTTTTTTGAAGGACCTTTGTTTCTGGATTTAATTTGGAACCTGGTTGCTTGATTTAAGATTTCTTTTCGAAGTTCATATTGTTGCTTCTTGTTGGTATTATAATCTTTTCCTGAAATACATAAATAAGATTGTACTCACGGCTAGACATAACTGAGAATATAATAATCTGAATCTCAAAAAAATATACTCTTCTACTAAACTTATTTTCTCCTTGCCTTGCGGTACTGTCCCAGTGGGCAAATACCTGTTCAAAGTCAGAAAAATAACGTTAGAGCAACGTTCATTCGAACGTTGTTCTAACGTTATTTTGCTGACTTTGAGCAGGTATTTGCCCACTGGGGTTTCATGTTAAAATACAAAACAGAGTTACATCGCTTCCCCATCACTTTCTTGCAGTCTTCACTCACGAAACGTGGGATGTTCTTAACATTTTTCTTTTGAAAAGTCAGTTTGCTTCAGTTATAACCACCTAAGATGTCAAGTTATTTTTAAAATGTTGACCGCTTCAAGAGGCAAACACAAAACGATTACAAAACAGCATAAAGCTCAAATTGAACCAATGCGACATCACTCTGTGCCTTGCATAAATACGACCATATCAAAGGTTTTGTATCGTCGTTTTTGCTGTTTTTATTTATACAGTTTATATAAAAGAAGGGCGTTGTGCAACACATAAAGTCGGGTTATCCTTTTTACATTGCAGGCATCTGCCAAACAACAAGAGACAAGCAGATTTCACATAATAGCTAATTTATTTTTAGGGTATCTAAATCAGATTTTTTCGAGACTGCTTCAGTGAATCGCCGCTGACATGTTGTTGTTACCGTGGTAATCAAAATAGTATAATACTATACCTTGGTGACACTGAAAAACTTGTTTTCCAACAGTGATATATGGTATTCCCATAAACGGAATAGGAAGGAAATCTTTAGCTGCACAAAACTCCCATCGAATCATCGGTAGATCTGATGAATTTCTTTCATTTCGTAAGATGTCATGTAAACAAACTAAACAAGAAACACAGTGTGAAATACTACCGAATACGGTCCCGTATATTCCCGTATACTACCGAATACGGTCCCGTATATTCCCGTATACGGACTATGTATTGCCTCGATAAAATAAAGGACTCTTTACAAAATAAGGAAGAACATATCTGAGCTTCTTGAAACATTTGTGGGCACATTTGAAAGGTGATCACATTTCTTAAACTATTGAGATGATGAGAGAAATAAACAAAAAAAAATTCAAATAAACCATATCCGCAAAAGCAAGTTAGAAGAAACTGGAAAATATGTCGTCACTAGCATCGCAGATCTTATTTCAGTTTGCACTCAAATAACTTATGTCAACAACAATTACATCAGGTAAGATTAGGGATTGGTATTACCGGAAATATTGGCACCTATTTCAGTAAGTTCTTACATGTATTAACTTCTAGAAATGCAAAGGTAAATAGGTCGGATCATCTCGCCTGGGGGTCATTTGGAGGTAAGGGTGTACCTATGGCTTTGACCAGTTGACCAAAAAAATAAAATTTCAACTTCATTTCCAGCTGAAACCACTTATTCTATCAGAAACTCGTTTAAATGCCTTTCATATAGTTCATATAGTTCGGCAACACCCTGAAATGCCAGTTTGTCTAGTTTCAGGTGATAACTACACCAAACATCACATGGTCTAAATAGAAGATAACATGTAATCACCTGGTGCAGTAAACTGTTTCGACTGATTTCGTAAAATAAATTTTGTGATTGTTTGAGCTTCATATTCGTTCAAATGTCTTTTGAATGCAGCATACGAATTAAAACGTTGAAGTGGTTGTGGGTCTTCACTATACAAATAAACTGGTTCTTCTTCAGTTGTTTGGGGTTGTTCGGGCATGATAATAATTTGTTGATTGTCACAAATTGTAACTACTTGCCGTTGTCCATCAATTTCAATAATTTGTTGAGTTTCAATTGTTTGAGTTTCTTCTATTTTTAAAGCTTCGAGTATTGAGGTTGGATCCACTTCAACGCCATTTGCCTCTAAAAATATCATAAAGAATATTTCTCTGTTTTAGCTTGGTAAAATGGGTATAGTTTCAAGTAAAGTAAAAGTTTTGCAGTCAGTAGGATTATTGAAGAAGAATTCCAATCAGGAATTTATGCCTAGGATGTCAAATAGATTTTACACATAATAGATAACGTATGGATATTGCTTATAGTGAGAGTCACTATGTGCAAAATATGGTTCTCATGTGCAGTGAGGTGTTAAAAGCGTTCTGTTTGTTTGAAGTGACTTCTTAGATGAAGAATTGGTGAAAAATCGTGAGTGTCAATTTTCTAGAGGTTTGGACATAGAATTATGATGTCATGTTTTATCCTATAGGAATTTGTTTTCAATTAAGAAAACCCTTTTATTGTATTAAATGAAAGAGCATCAAAAATGAAGCAAAAAACATATGAAAACCATGCATTGAAAATGATCACAAAGGAAGTTATTGCTTCTCAGTGTAACTAAGGCACAGTTATGGTGAGTTTAAAATGTTCCCATTCCATGATAAAACTTGCCATGATATCAACTTGCTTTTGCGTTTTTGAAATTACTACTTTCCTATGGGACCATCCATAAAGTACGTACGCACTGATGGGGGGAGGGGGAGTAGTTTGGAATGCGTACAGCTATTGTTAAAATGACGTCATTCTATTGTTTAAAAGCGTACAGGGGGGAGGGAGGGGGTCTAGAAATTGTTGTTTTGGTGCGTACGTACTTTATGGATGGTCCCTATTGTAAAATTTGCAGTGGAAAATCCTTAACAAAAAATTATTTTCAAAAATCACCCCATTAGTCATCCAAAATGACGTCACAGGCCACCAAAATACAAAATTGGGCGGACCAGGTGGGGAATAATTGTTGGAGAGTAAAGATTGTTGATTTGAGTGCGTAGGTTTGTGTCATCTTGTCTTGACAGTAGTCTTATTGAGCTTTTAAAAGTGATAATTCAGCAGTTTTCTCCTCAATTTAATGACATCATAGACAAATAGGGGGGAAAATGCTGAATTAGCACTTTGAAAAGATTAAACAGTCTAGAACCAGCACGAGAGAATAGTCACACTTTTTTCATTATGATAGTAACCTTTTAAGATATTTAAACTTAAATATCGTATTATACTGAATCTCCGCTCAAAAACCTAATCGAGTAAGGCTTTTTTTACTTTAAAAAAGTTGGAGGGGGCTTGATATCTTTCGAATCCCAAAACTTGAATCAATAAAACTTGGGATAATAAAAGTCTATATCATAAAAGGAACAACATGGCATCATTTTTTATGATGACGTCATATTTTGCATACTATGTTGGCTAAATTTAACAAAAATACCATGTGCTAGTTGTGAAACCATATTTTTCTTACTAGTTGCTATTTTAACGTAATTATTTCTGTTTTAGTAAGGTAATAGCTATATCTTTGTCATATATGTAGGGTGACACGTGATTATTTGGAAAACTGGAATTTTTCCAATGTGACTTAAAAATAATAAATTAAACACCATATGTTTTTTGGTACACCTGTTGTTGAAAATTACCTCCCTGGGCCTAAAATACATAAAATTTCCCCAATTTTTACTTTCCTCAATATTCCTATCATTTCAGGAAAAGTCACACGATTTTAGCTTCATATCTTTTTTAGTTCAGATTTTATCGTGAAAAAACTAGACTATATAAAAAATCTCTCCTCCCTTTTTTATATTTCATTTATCAAGCCTTGGCCTTCTGATTATGAACATAACTTCTTACCGCTGAACATGACTCCTGCTTTTGATTGAAATATAAGTGAAAACTTTTATCCGAGAAAATGCTAAGATCAAATATATAAAAAGGTTGCTGTTGAGCACAGATACTCCCCCTTACCGAGACTTTCTGGATCAATTTCAATGATCTGCTCAATTTGTGTTGCTGGAGCAAACTCAATGATGTGTTGACCACTTTCACTAGATTGTGATATTTTTAACAGTTGTTGACCAGCTAGTTTTGTTAAGTCCATGGTAAGTTTTCTGTCTACTATTCTCAATTAATTCCGATCTAAATCAAAAATTTAATTTAATTATTGTTTCATCACACTAAATTATCATATATTATCAGTACCAAACCTTACACATTACAAGTATTTTTTTTAAATATTTGCCACATTATCCCATAACCTGACGTGACAAAATTGATAACATTTCTTTATAGCATTTTCATGTACCATGTACGAATTCTGAAACCAATTTCAAGTAAAAATAATAACTTCCAACAATCTCAATTTTCCTTCTGAATGTCCTTTTTGTGCCATTTTTGATCCTGAATAAAAAAAACTGGAAAAAGTGAGTAGATATTTCATTCTGAGATATAAATCTGAATAAACCAAAAAGTTTCTGCAGACACTATTGTTGGTATGGGAGTGAAAACTATACAGCAATCATTTTTAAAACTTTAAAATCTAAATTAAATTAAATATATTTTCGGGTACATAATACCTTTAGGTCAATCAATTTTCTAGATGATTTATTTTTACCTGGATACTTTTCTAGTGCAGAGTTAATTCTTCAGGTGCACTCTCTCTGAAAACGCTCTCAAATCAATTTCGGAATGAATTTGAAGCAAACATTTAGCTTATCTTCACACAAAAGTTTGTTATATATTGATGTTTTTGGGTGTCCTGACTTTGTTTTGCTAAGATCTTTTTTGGAAAAATAAAATATGTATATATATTTTTTTTCTTTTTGAATTGAAAATTTTCAACACTCAAGCACATTGGGAATTAGCCATTACGCACGCAGAGTGTCGTGGCTCTGGATAACACCCTGCTTAGGGTAATTTAAAATTTTAAGGAAAATTAAAAAATTAAAAAATATAAGAAATATGTTGCTTTGAAAAAAATCCAATTGCCGGTTTGTGGTTTTGCGTTTTGATAGATATGGTCTTTATCCATCCAACTCGTTAAGTCCAATGCATTTGGTCATGTCAGCCAGACTGTTGGATTCTGCACCACGCATTCCAACATAATTTGGAATTAATGGTTCATCAGGTATTTTTGATAGGAACTCATCTAATTTCTGTTTAAAGTAATCTTTTGTTTGGCTTGT
>JAUELI010186834.1:0-10788 GCA_031471325.1 Catablema vesicarium
AACAAAATACCAGCGAATCCCTTTTTTACTATGTTTCCATGAATAAATTCCACAAATAAAATATCAATGTATTAACAAAAAGAATATTCTCAAATTCTGCCTTGGAAAATGCGATCGTTAAGCAATAACAAACTTTCAAGTTTAATATCTGATGTATAAATTCGGAGCATACAAAACACGTCTGCTCTGTGTTATGTGTTTTAATGTCATAATGTTATAATGTCAGCAGCAGTAAAGTTGCAGCTCTGCGCTGGTCAAAAGTCTGGTTGTCAAATTGTCGTTCATGCAATCAAAAATCTTTTCGAGGATGATGGAAGTGAAGGAGTGCTGCAAAAAGATGTTACAGTGTGAAATACTACCGAATAAGGCCCCGTATATTCCCGTATACGGACTGCGTACAGCCTTATAAGGCAATACACAGTCCGCATACGAGAATATACGGGACCGTTTTCGGTAGTATTTCACACTGTGTAGCATATAGCATATAGGATTTTCAACTTCTCCGTTTCTGGTAGGATTAGCCCGGGCTACACAGATAGTCAATCGGATACTGTTACGTAATGCCAAAAAACATGGTTAAATCGTTCAAGAAGATCACTTATACGATGCTAAGAAAGTGTTCTGAGAAACCAATATGAAAATTACAAGCACAGGCACAGTCAGATGACATTTAGGGGCTACATTTTTTAAACCAAATATATCTCCAACAAAGTTGACGAATGAATGGATCTGATTGAAGAATTTAAAAAAATTATCTCGAATAGCCCGATTAGATTCTGAGTCATCCTTATTAGCTGCTTTCAAACACGTAATCTCTACGAACAAAATCCTATGAAAACCGATAAAACATCCTATAATACCATCAATAAGGATAATAAATGGCTTATATAGAGGATGGACTTTGCAGCTTCCATAAACTTAGTGGCCCAGGAAACTGAAAGAACAAAAAAAACCAGATTATCAAAGGATAAATTCGACCTAAAAATAACAATCCAAACTGATTAAAAAATTTCACGACCCTCTATCTTTGATCTTGTCCACTAAACGGAAAATGCTTAGATAAGAGCGTGATTATCTTTTTAACGTAGGAACAAGGCGAAAGCCTATCTGACTTACAGAGAACACACTTAAAGATTGCTGGTACGCTGGTATCAATACCGAAACTCGTTTAAATATGAGAGCAAACTCATACAGAACTTTCCAAATATGTATGTAGCCTTAGAAACAATGGAATCTCTGATGCCATTTTATCCTGGAAAATTATTGATCATGCTAAAGCATATACAGAAATGGTAGTAAAACATGCAATCTTTGTTTGACTGGAAACTATCACATTATTACGTCATCACTGTAGTTTGGTGAACTTGTTTCTAAATGTCGTCATTCTAATAATTATTATATATAAGCAAAAGTAACTTTTTCAAAAAATACCTAGTGATAATCATAAAATTTCGGTAACAAGTTTGGGAAAATGTAAAATCTACTATTTCTTATCGTTCTTCCGCTCCTTCTTCTCTAAGCTAATTGCAAATAGGTGATAATCTTGTTACTGACCCATCTATAGATCTCAAATTCTCTCAATGATTGTTTCACTCCATAGCAGATAACCTAGAGAGGTAACTTAAAGGGGAACACAAGTCCAGCTTTAAATTTTTTTTTATTACTCTAGCATGCTTCAAATGATAGAGCTTCAAAAATCAGGAAAAAAGCTTTTTAAATTTTTGGAAAAAGTCTGTTCGTTCAAAAGACATAGCTGGACAAAGTTTTCCGAAAATAAAGAAACCTTGGGAAATATCATGTCACAATAGTAAAAAAAATCCTGAAATCTCACAACATATCTCGAAAAGTTAAGGATGTTTGACTTTGAAACTTTGCAATAAGGTTAAATGGATTGTTTCGAATCTTTTACACTTATTGATTTTCCTGTTGATAGTGTTAAGACTAGTCCTATTCTTTTTTCCTTTAAAAATGGGGTAAATAATAAAAAAGACTAGGACGAGTCACACAATGGTAATGTAAATTATCCTAAAATATTTTATACTTCAAAATCAACTATGCTGCCAAGTTTTAGCGGAAAAAGATTTAAAGTTTGAGAAATATGGCAATTCTAAGGCGTTTGTGACTGTTGAGATGGCATAATGTTTAAATATTTGTTCCCAGGGTCTATTTATTTTATTTTTTGAACAGCTATTTCTTCCGAAGGAAAATAGCTTTTCTAAAAATTCAAAAATGCTTCTTTCCTGACATTTGAAGCTCTGTCATTTAGGAAAATAAAAAAATCTCAAAACTAGACTTGTGTGCCCCTTGACAAAAAATCCCTTTTACTACCAAATATTTCTTGTCCTTGCTAATAGATCCAGTCCCTAATACAATTTTCTCTTCTCCCTTACTGATAAAATTGAAATATTTGGATGCATCTCTCCTTTTGATTTTAGAAAATATACTGGTCAAGAGAAGAAGCCCTGGGAACGATGTTGCATTCCATTACAAATAATTTCCCTAATAAAAAACGAACTATCTGAACTCGTGTAAAATCCTTCACAATTAGTATTTTTCCAACCAGCTTTGCAGTCACAGCGTGCAATACTGTCGTACCGTCCCGTATATTCCCGTATACGGACAGCGTATTGCCTGCAGTCCGTATACGGGAATTTACGGGACCGTATTCGGTAGTACACGCTGTGACTGCTAAGCTTGCCCCTATCCATGGAAAAGCATCCAAATTAGTGATTAGTAATTATCGGCCTATTTCTTTGCTATCCAATTATTTTTGAGAAACTCATATATAATCGTGTGCATGGATTTTTAGAATCTAATAAAGTCCTTATTAGCCAACAGTTTGGATTTAGAAAAAAATTCTCAAACTCTTCTAAATATATCCCAAAAAATAATGGATGGTCGTGATAACGGAAAATTTGAATGTGCAGTTTTTATTGAACACTCCAAAATGCTGTTGATACAGTTGATCATAAAATTCTTCTCAAAAAACTAGGGTACGTCCTATCTATCTTTATTTAGGTCATTTGACGGGACGTGGACAATTTGTCTCCGTTGCTGGAGTCAAATCTGCAAATAAGCTTATTCTTAAACCACTTTTTAAAACAACTGGCAAAGCAAATGAATTTTGATAACGAAAGTAAAACCGAGTATTTTTTTTTTCAAAAGCCCACAGAAAGGCAAAGGGCGCTGGGTTCGACTTTGACGCAAAACCCTAAACTATGATTTCAGGCTTGTTATTGATGAAACAAAACGTTTTCCTAGTAAAATGTATTGGATACCTAGGTTTTTTATCAGATACTGATCTCAGCTACACCGCGTTAAATACTACCGAATACGGTCCCGTATATTCCCGTATACCGACTCGAAGTCTCGAATCAATGCTATTTGCAGTCAAACTCAAAGATCCAACGAACTATCTTCCATTCACACTTCAATATTGCGAACCAAAATCCCTGTTTATCAATCGAATTTCGTCCTACTAAACACTGCCGTGAGAATTAGGCCCTTCCAATCTCTCAGAGATTCAGCAAGTAAATTATATGCTGATATTGAGATTATTGAGTTTTCTGATATGGTTCGCCTACAAAATGATCTGCTTCTCAAAAATATATGCCTCAATAAACTGATTCAATCAAAAATAATTACAGTTAACCTTTCCAGCGATAGGGACTTCATCCTTATCAAATTCCTGATGTTAGAACAGCAATTGTCTTTGGTCAACATTCTATTACATATAATTCCCTGCAATCTTGGGGCGAGAATCAATCTTCACTTATGCCAACAAAACTCGATAATTTTAAAGATATCAATTAAACAAGACTAAAAAAGGGTTTCTTTGCCTATTAATTATAGATCTTCCACTTGAAAATATCCAGTGGATATTATATCAGATTTCTGCCATGTGCGTTGCGTGTTTTTTTTGTTTTGTCCTCAAGGGTAACAGCACATTTTCTTAGGTTTTGTTTTTAGTGTTGGTTCCCCTTACCTAGAGGCAAAAACCTGTTTAAAGTCCGCAAAATAGCCTTAGTTAGAACAATGTTTGGTCAAACGTTGTTCTAAGGTTATTTTGCGGACTCTGAACAGGTTTTCGCTCACTGGGTAATAGTGCCTGTATTTTATATATCTTACCTAATCTAATTTATCTATCTAAATAACTTCAAAGTAGTCCCACCAGACCTTGCGTAACGATCACAAATTACAGTAGTAAATTTAAAAATGTAACAATCTCATATGATGTTTTTACATCTGAAGAAAGAGGGTAAAACCTTGGTAAAACTTAAAGTTATGTACATAAACCAATTTCTAATAAAATATATTTATATATATACACAGGATATAGATACATATATGTAGAATATACATATTAGAAGAAACGCATATTATATGTATACAACATGAAGTATGCACCATTTTAGGGTATTTTAAGCAAGACAAAAAACAGTGCTACAAGATGGTAGCGAAAGATGTACATTTTTTAAAAGCTTTAGAAGCACGCTGAAAGCGAGTTGATGTTAGAAACATGTATACAATATGAATTTAATGACAATTTCTGCTAATTCTTACGTTTTTGCTGCTTTTTCTCTAAAAACTTCCCACTTTTGTACTCTGTTCCGATTTCATGATGGGACGTCATTGAGTTGATTTGAATAAAATTACCAAAAATAGAGACTGCATGCGAAATCGGTTTATTTTCTCGATAGCTGCTATATATGTAACCTCCTGATAAATTTATCCTCTCTTTGCCTATTAATTATAGATCTTGATCTTATAGATGTTGAGAGACTAATAATCCATTATTTTTCTAAATCCTTGTCTGAATCCTCATTTTTGGGTGAGCGAAAAAAGATTTTGTACAAATTTTCTTGTTATTTTCAAAACACAATGCCCAGAAACCATATAAACCCATAATTGATAAAAAAAAGACTCCTCGTTATTTGTTTCATACATATTGAACGCGTTTTTTGAGGGGTTACACCGGTAAGGGGCGCTCTCAAAATATGTTTCGTAACAGTTAGCGAACTTAGGACGTTGAGGGGGGAGAGGGGGTTTAATACCTTGACGCTAAGCGCGTGACTTACGAAGAAAAAAAAAGATTTATCCGAAACATCTACCAAAATACATCTTTCTTCAATTTCTTTGTTCGCTACGCTTCTCAGGCGCCATTCACTTCTTTGCTGAGAACTTGGTGTAACTTTTGCGAAGACATATGCCCAACGCCCATCGCATGGTACTCTTATCTGTGGTGGATTTAGACTATCACAGACTGTGGGCGTATGTTTTGTGAAAGTCACACCAAGTTCTATCAAGTTCTTAGCGAAGAAAATACAAAATGGCGCCTACGAGGCTGTGGCATCGCGAAGGAAGAAAATAGAGTTTTTTATTCGTGTTTGTACAGAAAAAACCTGATACCATGATGACGCTAAGAAGGGGGGAGGGGGTCAGAAAATTAGCGTCCTAAGTTCGCTAACTGTTACGAAACATATTTTGAGAGCGCCCCTAAGGGCTGAGAGTCACATATCGATTTCTGTACGCTTAAATGTCAATCTGACGCTAAGTGCTTTTAACCCACCCACTGACCTTTCCTTAGCGTCAGGTCATAAAATTCAAAAAATCGATAAACTTTTTCACAGCGCCATTTTGTTTTGAAAATCAAGTTTCTCGCTGGCGATGCGCCTCATTGACGCCATTTTGTTTGTTGTTATTCTCTTTGCTAAGAACTTGATGTAACTTTCGCAAAGACCGCTGACCTTTCTAGTACAGCCCAATCAACGACATTCACAGTATGAAGACCCGTGCAAAAGTTACATAACGTTCTAGCCGAGAAAATGACAACAACAAAATGGCGCCGATCAAGCGCAGCGCTAGCGAGAAAAACATTGTTTGACTTTGATTCAACCAGGACCAATTCCATAATTTTTTTTCAATTTTTTAGCGTCAGCGTCTTTCACCCACCCACTCACTAACGTCAGATTGACGCTAAGCGTACGGAAATCGATATATGACCCAGCCCTAAGGGCCGGGTGACAAACTACTTTCGTCACGCCTTCGCGTCGGCGCGGATTTTGTCCGTCAAGGGAGTGGGGGGGTCAAACCATATCCATTAAAAAAATAATTATGTGACGAAAGTTATAAAAAATATTTTATATGGCATCTACTAGACTAGATAAAAACAGATAAAAAATACTGATACTATTCTTAAGTCACTCAGTATAAGGGCTGGCTCACATATCGATTTTCTGGTTTCTTAGCGTCGTTTTATAAATTTTTTTAATTTTTTTAGCGTCGGCTATTTTACTTTCTAACGGTATAAGTGGTTTTAGCTGGTCAAAGCCTTTAGGAACACCCATGCATACCCCCCTCCCAAGGCGTCTGGTACCTTATTGCCACCTAAATAGCCCATTTACCTCTTATTTCCTGAAACTACATACGTGTAGCCACTACAAAATTATGATGAAAATTTCCCCCCCTCTAGGTGGTTCCACGCTCACTCAGCACCTGTAGGAAGGGGTATATGAAAATGACTGTAAAATGTCCCACTGGTATTTTGTATTTTTCCATATTCTTTGGCAAGATCTTTCTCAATTTAACCAAACATTCTGTTTTCCAAAAATCTTCTGCCCTGCAATGCAATGATTACTTTGTTATTGATCCAAGAAAAATATATATATAATGAATTTATTAAAGGGATTCTTGCATGAAAAATATTATTTATGATTATAAAAGAGCTTTCAAAATGATGAAAATCAGCTGTTAACTTTTGGAAAAAGCTCTTTCCGTTCCTGAGATATTTTAATTTGAAATTGAGTCTTTGAAATATACTGGTCTGTATTTTATACAGTTTTATGATGTCATAAGAATGTCGGTATCTTTCTAACCTTCCTATATATATTGTCATTAACGGTAAAAGAGCAGGGCACCAAATATTTAAATATCTAGTTAGAGAATTAACCTTTCACTGTTTTTTACGATCTGCTTTTTTTAGTTAAATTGTATCTTTTGTGTTCTTTTGTGTTCTGAACAACCATATAAATAGCAGCAGTCATATTCTTTTTCTTTAATGTATTCAAGTTTATTCTTATCAAATTTTATATCTTCAAACTAACTGCAGGGTACGAGTTAACTGTAAATACCAAATGTGAAGGAGACATATTTGAGCATTGATTCAGGCTTCATAGCCTGAATTAATGCTCGAATATCTCTCCTCTGCAGTGATTAAAACAAATATGTTTTTATTTTTTAGTTGTATAACGATTAAGATTTGCTTTGAAATGTCTCAGTCAGCACAGACTTTCCAACCTCCAAAGTCCTGGGAATTAAGTTTATACGAGCTCCATCGTACACCACAAGAAGCTATAACAGATGAAACAGAGATTGCTTTATCTCCAAGGAGTTTACACAGTGAACTGATGTGTCCCATCTGTTTGGATATGTTGACAAATACAATGACCACAAAAGAATGTTTGCATCGTTTTTGTCATGACTGCATTATCACTGCGCTAAGAGCTGGCAATAAAGAATGTCCTACTTGCAGAAAGAAACTTATTTCGAAGCGTTCTTTACGTCCAGATCCCAATTTTGATTCTCTAATTGAAAAAGTAAGATTTTAGGATTAAGATACTGTATTAGGATACTGTAGATCAGGCCATGTGTTTGAAATAAGTGTAAAATGAGTTTGAAAATTCTTTGAAATACATAAAAATTTATTTAAAATATACAGCGCATTTAGGATTAATGGCTATGATCCAATTGTCAAAATAAAAGTAAAAATAAGCTCGATGGAGGAGTGTTTTTTTTAACATAGATTCAGACTGCATGGCCTAAATATGCACTCTCTTCTCCACTTCACTGTGAAGGAGAAAAGGCTTTTAAAACATTTCCACCACTTATTTTAAACACTCCTACCAAGCTAATATTTTTACTTTTATTTTAACCCTCAGGTTTCGAATTAACTGTGAATTCCAAATGTGGAGGAGAGATATTTGCGCATAGATTCAGGAGGAGAGATATTTGAGCATAGATTCAGGCTATATAGCCTGAATCTATGTTCAAATATCTCTCCTCCACTCAGCTTATTTATGCTTATTTTGACCGTTGACAAAACCAAGCCAAATGACAGTGTTGAGAAAAGTGTAGTTTTTTAACAATGTATTTTGATTTTTTTTAATGTTTACATGATAACAAGGCCCACCAGGGTGTAGCGAGATATAAGAGCAAATAAATTCTATGGAGGAGTAATTTTCGAGCATAGGTGGAGGAGAGATATTTGAGCATAGGTTTATGCTACATAGCCTAAATCTATGTTCAACAGGCGCTCTTCCACATGTGATATTTTGACTAATTATCTGGACTAATTTTATTGTTTCTCATTTGCATATTAACATACTAGGGAATGTTAGGAAGGAATTAAGTAATTATAAAATAATTCGGTAACTCACTAATTAGGTAACTTTAAAGAGTTTATAAGAATTTTAACAGCTCAAAGTCCAAAGTTTGAAATAACTCTAAATACCATATGTGGAGGAGAGATATTTGAACATCGATTCAGGCTATAAAGCCTGATTCTATGTTCAAATATCTCTCCTCCACCAATCTTATTCTTACTTAATTCGTTCCTTGAAGTCTGGCACTTGTTTCCACTTGAAATATATGACTTATTGTTTTTGCTAAGTTCAATTCTTAAAATCGTTGATGTTTGTAAATTAAATTGATCAAGAAGAATTCAGGACTGGAATTGGGGACTGGAATCTATGCTTAAACTTAATCCTCTACAAAACTTATTAGCTGTTATATCCCAGTAGGCAAATACCTGTTCAAAGTCAGAAAAATATCGTTAGAGCAACGTTCATTCAAAAGGTTGCTCTGACGTTATTTTGCTGACTTTGAGCAAGTATTTGCCCACTGGGTATATCCAGCATTTTATTTTTAATTCTTAGATCTATCCAGACAGAGATGAGTATGAAGCTCACCAAGAAAAAGTTTTAGAAACGTTAAACAAACATACAAATCAACAAGCGCTTACAAGTAGCATTGAAGAAGGTTTGCGTATACAAGCACAAAATAGATTGCAAAGAATGCTAAAACAACAACGTAAACAAGCTGAAGCACTAAGACAAGAAGCTGAAGCACAAGGTAGTAATCAAGATGAGTTTTATGATCTTGTGTTATTGTTATTATTATTCAATTATTGCAAGTTGTACAACGAGTGACCATAAATAACTTGTCATACATATGCATGCATAAAACAGGGTTTGCATGAAGGGTTCGCAATTCGCATTTTGCGAACTATTTTTCAGATATTGCTAATCATTTCATGTAGTCTTTTGCTTTGATTCACAAAAATTCCCTTTGTTTTTCTACTATTTTTAAACTTTTGCTAAGCAAAGTTTAGTTTAGTTCTATTATTTGAACCCTTTAAAAAGCTAGTAATTTATACATATGAAAGGTATTTTGTGATATAAGAAATCATAAAATCATGAAACAAACATTTTTGTTGCAACCTCGTTCTCAGGTGTTCATCTTTATGTGTATGTTTGTAGTTTACCTTTTAGGGAGTGTCAAAGAGGAAAAGCAATTATTGAAAAATGTTATTCTTTCTTTAAAATTACTAATTATGGCCATCAACAATAATTATTAATTATCTGTAGTAATTTGTTCATAACCATATACCATTACCAATCGACCACATCTCCTAATGATACTCATTAACCATGAACATTTGCCAAATAATACAAAAAGGCCGGATATAACTGCAATATTAAATGTGGAGGAGAGATTTTCGAGCATAGATTCAGGCTACATAGCCTTAGCCTGAATCTATGCTCAAAAATTTCTCCTCCGCATAACTTATTAGCTTTTATATCCACAGAATAATTTTAGATGATAATTATTTTTTATATAAACCATAGATAGTCCATCTCAAAGTGGGTCTCCTACAGACAACCCATCAACACCTACATCAGTCAGTGGAAATTCTTCACAAAAACACTCCAAGAGAAAGTATAAAGATAGTAACAATACTCCAAAAACATCTAGCATGGAGGGTACACCGACAATGAGCCCTGAACCAGATGACATTGAACTCGTTTTCCAACCACACCCCGATTTCGCTGATACATTTCAAGGTGCGCGTTATTTGAAAACAACCTCAAATGCAACAATCGTTCATCTCCAAAGATATTTATCTGTCCGTCAAGCTCTCTTGCAAAAAGACGAAGGTGGAATACCATCATCAACTAACTCTTCTTCATCTTCAAATGATAAATTTAATATTTTTATTGCTACAACTAATAGTAGCAATGAAGGGACTACTACTGGGTACCAACTACTTGAAGGTACACAAACACTTTCTGATATTTATGAAAGATATTGGCAAGATAATCGACCAATGGAAATGTTTTATGGTGCACCTTCTAGTGTGTCAGTAAACGGAGAATAAATGATTGAAATCAAGACTACACAGTGTGACCAATGAAGTTCTTGATATGGAAACATGAGTAGACGCGTAGAAAACAGAGCTTTACTCTCCTCAACCAAGATTACATGCACTGGTATAACGAAAGGACGTTTGCTTAAAACCTACCATTGAAATCACAGCGTGAAATACTACCGAATACGGTCGCGTATATTTCCGGAATATACGAGACCGTATTTGACAGTATTTCACGCTGCGAACGTTACATCTTTCGACAGTATTGTTGATTTAAGGTCGCATTTTAGTTAGCCTACATTTATAGACCTTCGTTTGATACTACGGTCTATAAACATTGCTCGATTTTTTCAAAATTCCTA
>JAUELI010187276.1:0-10769 GCA_031471325.1 Catablema vesicarium
TAAAAGTCTTCCATGTAATTTACCATCAATGAAAACAATCAGAATACGAAACATAGGAGAAAATGTAGTGATCATTCTCTAAATTTACCTAACCTTTTTTGAATACCATTGTGAAAATCATTTTGAAAATTTTTGGTCAGAATTATTATATTTGGTCAGTAAAATCAATTTTTCTGCTGCAATATGTTCCACAATTGTGAATTTTGGTCAGCAAATTGAAAACAATATCAATTCGTAAAATATAAATCCAATTTGTGGTCTACATGTTATTTTTCATTGATAGATTACCTGTCAAACAATTTTCCGATTCTAGCCCTTCTAAAAAATGTGCCATCATAGAGAAACTAGAAGATCTTTTACAATTTTTTTTTAAAAATCGATTCCAAAATTAAAGTTGGGAACAGTCGCAATAAGATTTTTGATTTGAAACAGTAGCCTACTATATTTTTATTCATAACTTGTTATCGCTTGATATAAACCGTTTGAAATGTTGTGACTTTTCCTAAAATTTAGTGACACAAATTATCGTAAATTGTTTTCCAAAAGTTTCGGTCCTGTTTAGACTATATTTCCTATTTTACAGCAGGTGGTATATCCCAAAAATTGACGATGAATAATTAATGTGATTAGCTTATACATGATATTCATGCACCTAATTAAAAATGCTGAAATCAGCAAAAATATTGACGTAACCAAATATCTGAGGTTATCAAAAGACACACAATACAATGGTGGTACTGCCTGCCCAGTTTCACAACATAGGTGCATAAGCATAAGCCCCCCTCTAGTTTTTAACATCCAAAAATAGCCTAGTAGAAATAGGGTTAAATTTTATTAGCTTTAAAATTCACCTCAGGCGAAACTGACCCCCACCCCCTCCTCGGGGCGAATAGGATCAAACAAGTTAAAGTTGTTTTTTCTATGATTTTGTTGTTAGGTAAATTTAGTCCTAAAATAAACCACAACCCCTGACGTAATATTGCATAACTCTTTTTATATATCAAATATGTCCAGGTATACCTTTAAGTTGACCAGTTTAAATTGTTTATTTTGTTTTATATAAAGATTTTGATTTGATTTTTTAATTTCAACGGACGAAATAAATGTGAATACCATATGTTCAGTTTGAATTTATGCTTAGCTCTATCATTCTCATTCTCACTCATTTCAACCCACTTTGATTTTTACTTAACCTCGTGGTCATCATATCTTTCTTTGAAGCTGAAATAGTTCAGATAGTTATTTACCTCACTGATTAGTGGACTCAAAGTTTCGAGTGGGATCGGAAACGATCCCAATTAGATTTAAGCACAAAAATTGGCTTTTAACGAGGTTGTTGTCAACCGATTTTCAGAAGGTCCCACTAACACATGTTTGTTGCTCTTTATGCATTACTTTTTTGTTTCGTACTATGCATGGTTTCTGGGACTGACGTTTCTATGAATTTTTTTTATTCACTCTGGGGTCTTCTATACTTTTAAAACGTTATGACTGATAACATATGGCAAAATCTATAAGAAATATGAGCCAACCTGCTAATTTGGGGAGTTCCCAGTAAACACGTGCTGGTTGTTGGTCGCACTAAAAGGGCTTTCGTTCGTATATGAATAAGTAAGTAAGTAAATGGTATATTCTGGGCTTATCCATATCCAAATGGCTCTTAATTCCTTACAAAATATATCAAAAAAGAAATCTACGCGATTTAGCTGAAATTACACAAAAGCTTTTCAGGGATAAATATAAATATTTTTTCTGTATGTCCAAACATTTTAAATATATTTACAAAAATCAAATTTCGTTAACGATTGTGTATACTGTACTAGCAATAATGATATTATAAAATAATATTCATACAAACGATGATACAAATTGTACCCTACCTCTATATTTTTTAAAACTTCCCAAATTTTTTTGTTATGAAAGTATTCCCTCATAAACCTTAGAAAAAGGCAAAAAGTTTCAGAGATTTTCCCAAATTTTGAGAATTTTCATATAATTTTATAAGTGAAAAGAAGACAACGAAAATATACCCAAAATGGGCAAAGGAAGTCTTTTGTGCCACTCGTTTGGAAAAAAAGATCAATTATTTTTCCAAAATTTTAATAAACCTTATAAAAAAGATAAAAAATCCCATCCCTCAAAAAAATCATTTTCAGCATGAAAAATGGTCCAAAAATAGACCCTTCAAAGAGCCCGGTATGAATAGGGTTAAAGTAACGCGATTTTGAAGGAATTACTGAATAACAACACACATCCGTGCATCGCACATATTCTTCTACCAACATACTGAAAACATATTGTTTTGCGTGTCCGTGCTCAAAAAAAGAATGAATAATAACTGTCGCGGAGATATTTTTCAGCATGTTACAGGCTTTATACTCAAAAACCTTTCATCCACGGAGATTATTTATATTTATATTTAACACTGTACTATATCACTAATAGTGTTGATATGTTCATACCGTCATTTTACCTATAAATTTAATAATCTCTATGTTTTAGATGTCTGCAGCATTATGGAAAATGAAAAATGTGGTATTTAAAATTCAGAATTTAAGGTATAAAGATAGCATTTATTTCAAGTAAATCCTCCCAATGAAGGATGTATTTTGCATTATGTTCATTCAAGCAATAAAAAAATAAAACATATTTGCTAAAAAGGTGTTTGCAATAAAAACAAGTAATCTCTTTGGGTTAGGGTTTTTTAACATTATATTCAGTCTTTATGGGCTGAATTAATGCTCAGAATGCTCTCATCCATAGTGGTTAGTTTTGTTATTACCCCGAACATGAGTAGGATTTACTTTTTAAACCGTCAGTTTCCTAAATAATGTTTAAAAAAATTAAGTGAGATAATTGGTAAAAATATTTAGGTCAGGCAAAGCTGGATATAAGACCAAATAAACTCTGTAGAGGAGTGGTTGTTAAGTTAAAATGGTTTGCTCCTCTCATGGCATTTAGAATGAGTTTAAACCATGTATTATTTTGCAAAATAATGTTAATTGTTTCTGTAAATAATTTGAGAATCATAGCCATTAGCATAATTCTCAGTCCAGTCATATTTCTGTTTTCAGGAAAGGCAGTTTAGAAGTTGATTATATTGTATCGTCTGACAAGATAATTGATATCGTTAAACTATCTTCTGTGATTGGAGTAGCTTTAAATAATATGAGTAAAGTTGATATTACAGAGGATGGTTTTCGATTCACTGGTACAATTGAGACCGCACCACACAATCATACAGGTACGTAAGTCTAACATTTTTCTCATAATAGTTGAAATATTTCGAATTAGATCTCATATTATTTACACCAACTGAATTGAAGATTAATTTATTGATTATGTTATGTTCATGATTGTGTTATGTTTTCCAGTAGTTCTTCTTTTGAATTTGATGTAGGATCATTGATGTTGATGCATATTAAATGCATATTAACCCTATTCCGCCCAGTGGGGAGTGTGGAAGGAGGTCAATTAAACCTCCCTGCGGTTTTTATAAATTAATGTATATATATTTTGCTGAACCCAAATTTGAGAGGAGTGTTTACTTGATATATTAATTCTAATTCATATTGATGGTCGGGATAAGTAATAGTAAACTTGGCAGAGTAGTGATGTTTGAGCATAAATTCAGGCTATGCTCTGAATGTTCTCTTCCACCCTTTGTATCTACAGTTATTTCAAACCCTACATATTTTCAGGTAAAATATTTCGTTGATTTTTTTTTTATATTCGTTATTTTATTCTTCATAGATTCTGACACGGATCCAGTTGTTCCAACAACACCTGTTACCACTAACCAACCCCTTGGTAAGTTCTTGTTTATCTTTAATCAGTATCCTGGTAACAAGTTACTGCGCTACCGAATTTGTTTACATTATTCATTTTTTTCTTTGGAACTATATCTAATTTTGAGATCCAATCTGGGTAGTCTAATTAGAGTTCAGCAGCAAACAATATTTTCAAATGTTGCATAGTTTATTGTTCATGTTCAAGAGTCTAAATACTATAAGTAGAAATAAACATGCTGGTCCATATTTGGTATTTGCAGTTATTTCGAACTTTGATTTCAAATCGAAAAGAAAAACATCACGAATTCATTATGGTTGTTCTTCTAGGTAAATACAATGTTGAAGGAACTTTAGCGATTAAAAACCCAAAAATAGATAATATTGGATTATCGGAGCAAGATTTATTAGATACATCATCAAAACGATACATGCTTTTATACAACGCAGCTTTTCATATAGTAAGAATGTTACTAACAGTTTTATACACCTACAATCGTGGGCATAAATAATGAGAATTTCGTGAATTTTGACGAATTTGTGGAACCACAAGCAAAACAAAAAGTCCAAAAATGACTAAGAGAAGTCTGGTGAGATTTATCGCATAGATTTATCCAAGAGACTTAAGACTTAGGATCTTAAGTATTAGTTAATTTTTCAAATTTAACGAATTTTGCATGTCCTAGCAACCTAGTACCCAGGCTTTCCCAAAAAAATAAAATTGTGACATAGTTTTCATTGGGCATCAAAAAAACTGGTTTTTCGTGAAAGTTGGAAACATGAATTGATGCACAACTTTAAATTTTTCTCAAATATATATGCACATGATTGTAAATCATATTATAGCTCTAAATGCATTATAGTATTCTAAATAATTGCTAATGATCACTGTACATCAGACATGTTTAAATAACGATATGGTAAAATATCCCTCTTCTACAGTGATGATGAATCATTCTTATTTTGAATGCTACATTATAACTTACACATGAAGAAGTAGTTATGTGTGTTATTAGATCAAGAGACAATGATGGGTCATAATGAAGTTAAACCTTTGCAAGCTAGAATGTTTTTAGAGACAGATTCAAGATTCAGTAATCAATGATTATCCAAATTTTAGGTACTTTTTGCAATATGGAAAGGCACTATAATCCGAGCATTAAATTCACCAACAGCAAAAATCATCGCAAAATAACTTTTTTTCTGTTAAAAAAACTTATAGCATCAAAATATCGTGCAAAAATTATATAAAATACATTTAACCCTATTAGACTCGGGCTTTTTTTGGCTTGAAACGGGGTAATTTTTGTTTTCGTTTAGTTTTCGTCTAATATCTCAAGTTTCTATTAGTCTTACACATTGCAAATTGACACACTATTCCTTTGACCCTTTAACACCCATATCTTTTTGATGACTTCATTATTTTTCATTATGAAGTCAAAATTTAGGGTAATTACAGTCTTTTTTCAGATTTTCTTGCTTTACTTGATTATTGATTCTCTGGCTGAAAAATGGATTTTAGTATAAAAAAGTTTTTAATTTGGTCCTAGACACACCAAACATTTTCAAAATGATTTTCATAATAGTATCCAAAAAAAGGTGAGGAAAATTGAGAGAATGATCATTTTTTTATTTTTTATTTTTACGTTTTTTGAAAAATCGCAAGTAAAAATTTGATTGGACAGCAAACAGAAGATGGTAAATAGTGCTTCGAGTCAATTTTCTCGACATTCAAAAGTCTACCAAGTAATTTACCATCAATGAAATCAATCACAATACGAAACATAGGAGAAAATGTGTTTTGATCAGAATTATTATATCTGGTCAGTAAAATCCATTTTTCTGGTCTGCATTATGTTCCATACTTGCAAATTTTGGTCAGCAAATTGAAAACAACATCAATTCATAAAATATAAATCCAATTTTTGGTCTACATGTTATTTATCATTGATAAATTACCAGTCAAACAATTTAGGAAATAGATTTTTGATTTGGGTCAGTAGCCTAATACTTTTTTATCCATAACTTGTTAATGTTCGATAGAAATCGTTTAAAATTTTTTAGTTATCCTAAGATTTAGTGACACAAATAATCGTCAATTTTTCTCTCAGATTTTCGGTCCTGTTTGGACTATATTTCCTATTTTTCAGCAGGTGGTATATCCTGAAAATGGACCAGAAAATATTAATCCCATTTACTTGGCATGTATGATATATCATTGGAAAGATAAATGAAAGGGGAAAAGGAATATATCACTTACAATGGTCAAAATGAGTTACTTTATGAATAATTAATGTGATTAACTTATACATGATATTATTGCACCTAAATAAAAATGCTGAGATCAGCAAAAATAATGACGTCACAAAATATCTGAGGTCAGCATAAGACACACAATACAATGGTGATACTGCCTGCCCAGTTTCATAACATAGATGCATATCAACTATAAATAAATTGACAAAAAAATAAAATAAAATTTCCTAGTTTTCAACAGCCCAAAATATTCTAGTAGAAATAGGGTTAAAAGTTATTTGCTCTCAAAATCATTCTCACTCATTTCGACCCTCTTTGTTTTTTATACTTAACCTTGTGGTCATCATATCTCTTTTTGAAGCTGAATTAGTTTTGAGATAGTTATTTGCTACACTGATAAGCGGGGCCAAAGTTTCTAGTGGGATCAAAAACGATCGAAATCCATAAAGTGTCCATAAAATTTTGGACATGCCAATAACGAGATATTTAAGAATGCTTAGACGCATGTGTCTACTAGCCTCCCCCAATTCCGAGTAGGGTTAACCCTATTCATACAGGGGATACTTTCCACCACAGGCAGGGTTTATCCCAAATTTTGAGACTTTTCATATAATTTAATGAGGGAAAAGGCAATGCAAATATACTCAAAATGGGCAAAGGAAGTCTTTTGTGCCACTTGTTTGGAAAAAAAATATTTTTTTTTCAAAATTTCAAAAAACCTTAAAAAACGTTTAAGAAAACTAATTAAAAATGAGAAGAAAAAAAAATCAACTCCCATAAATCATTTCCGGCATAAAAAGGGTCCAAAAATAGACCCCTCAAAATCCCGGAATGAATAGGGTTAAAGTAATGTGCTTTTGGGAGAATTACTGAATAACAACACACATCCGTGTACCGCACATATTCTCACACCAACAAACTAAAAACATTTTGAAGACAATTTTTTGACCCTATTTTACCCCGGAGGGGGGGGGGGATTTTTTCAATCACTTCTGTTCTGTAAATGCAATTGAAATAAAACTCAGCTACTCTCACCAAAACTCTAGGAAGTTTCAGCCCCATACCGTCTGTCATTCTGACATTATTTGCTATAAGTCAAGACCACATATCAAAATTACTACGAAATCCTCATAAAGGAGCAATAAACGGATATTTATATAACTTTTGATGTAGAGAAACAACTGACTTCAAATTTTCAACACAGTATGACGTCATCACAGTATGGCGGCCATTTTGATTATTTTTTTGCTATAATTTTTTTCCTTCTGTTAACAGCAACATGTGTATCAAATTTTTTGGTCACACCATATATAGTTCTCGAGATATCGAGGGGGGCTGAATCAGCCCCCTCTCCAGGAATTCAAAGCCTCAAATAGCCCAGTAGGAATAGGGTTAATTGGTGAAGTCACATTTTTTTAAAGCAATTTTATGACGTTATAAGATACTTTTCAATCTTTTCTGTATTTTTGCCAGCTTTGGCGCGCTATTTTGGTTGAAGAAATTATAATTATTGAAAAACCGGAATCTTTGTTAATCTACTATATAATAGCTTTCAGAATATCTAAACAGAAATGAAAAATGTTAATCACAACTTCCGAGATTGTAATTTGAAAATGGGTCGACTTTCATGGAAAAACTTGATATTTTGAAACATTTTGATGACGTCATCGCATAATGGCCAATGGCCAATTTTGAAAAAATAATTATGTCATTTCGTAGGTATTATCAAAGGCTATATGCCTACCCAGTTCCATGTCCATAGCTTATGTATATCAGAATTTATGGAGGTTTTTGCAGGGACGAAAAAGCCCGGGTAAAATAAGGTTAATGCATATTTAGCGCATCATATTTTTCTCCATGTCCGTGCTCAAAAAAAGAATGAATAATAACTGTGGCGCAGAGATTTTTCAGCATGCTACAGGCTTTATACTGAAAAACCTTTCATCCACGGAGATTATTTATATTTCTATTTAACACTGTACAATATCACTAATCGTGTTGATATGTCCATAATGTCAATTTACCTATAAATTACCTATAAATTACCTATTAATAATGTTAATAATGTTAATGTTTTAGATGTCTGCAGCATTATTGAAAATGAAAAATGTGGTATTTAAAATTCAGAATTTAAGGTATAAAGATTGCATTTATTTGAAGTAAATCCTCCACATGAAAGATGTATTGTGCATTATGTTCATTCAAGCAATTTAAAAATATATATATATTTGCAAGAAAGGTGTTTTCAATAAAGACAACCTTTGGGTTAGGGTTTTTGAACATTGTATTTAGACTTTATGGGCTGTAGTAATGCTCAGAATGCTCTCCTCCATAGTGGTTTGTTGGTAATTATTCCCAACATGCGTAGGATTTACTTCTTAAATCGTCAGTTCCCTAAATAATATTTAAAAAAAATTAGTGAGATAATTGGTAAAAACATTTAGGTCAGTCAAAGCTGGATATAAGACCTAATAAACTCTATAGAGGAGTGGTTGTTAACCCTATTTTGGATGGGCTTTTTTATGTACGTTCAAGTGATGGAGGTGGGGGGAGGGGGGTAAAAATTACCCCCCCCCCCCCCCTTAACTCTCGAAGGAATTGTCCTAGGATTCTGATTTTTTGCATGGATACTCCCCAAGATATGTAGTTTGAAAAAATATATAGATATTATAAAATATCAGCAAAAAAATTGCTGACGTCAGCATTTTTCAGATGAAATTTGTTAAATAATAGCCTTAAATAGGACCTAATTATATCAACTGTGAATTGTTAAGCCATTATCAAAGGAAAATGATCCACCCCTCATCTGACAGATATTAGATAGTGCTTTTTTGGGATGTATATCACCAAAATCAGAAATAAATTGCTGATGTCAGCATATTTTTCAACCTACAAATTCCCTAAAAAACTGTTTCGTAACTTTAGAACCAGGCTTTTAAATAACTCAAAATTTTCGGTTATGATAGACACTAAAGTGATATACCAATAGCATCGAGAAAAAAAAAAAAATGTCATCAGCATTTTTTTTAATGTCGGCTGAATATGACGTCACATGACGGAAAAATGAGGTCATGGCGTCATTTTTAAAAAAAAATCATTGGATTTCAAAAATATGATTGAAGTGTCTATTCTGACAGAAAACCGAAATTACGCAATAGTAAACATTTGGAACTGACCCCCGTCTATCCCCGACCAGACGTCCAAATTACTTGAAATTTTCAGAAATAGTGTAAAACTAAATTTTATTCACTGAAAAATTAAGGCAGACAATTTTTTTGGAGGGGAAGTAGTTAACCCCCCCCTCCCCCTCCCCCATCCCAAATAGGGTTAAGTTAAAAATGGTTTGCTCCGCACATAACATTTAGAATGAGTTTAAACCATGTATTATTTTCTAAAATTATGTTAATTTTTTCTGTAAATATTTTGAGAATCATAGCCATGAGCATAATTCTCAGTTCAGTCATGTTTCTTTTTTCAGGAAAGGCAGTTTAGAAGTTGATTATATTGTATCGTCTGACAAGATCATTGATATCGTTGAACTATCTTCTGTGATTGGAGCAGCTATAAAGAATATGAGTAAAGTTAATGTTACAGAGGATGGTTTTCGATTCACTGGTACAATTGATACCGCACCACGCAATCATACAGGTACGTAAGTCTAACATTTTTCTCAAAACTGTTGAAATATTTGGAATTAGATCTCATATTATTTACACCAACTATATCAACCCTATTCATGGGGGGGGGGGGGGGGGTGCCTTCCACCCCAAGCAAGGTTTTTGTGTTAACTTTTGAACGGTTGGTGCTACTGAGCCCAAATTTTGAGACTTTTCATATAATTTAATAAGAAAAAAAACAGTGAAATTTTGTTGGGGAAAACATAACCAAAGTGGGCACCGGAAGTATTTTGTGCCACCTGTCTTGAAAAAAAAAATTTTTTTATTTTTTTTAATCTTAAAAAACCATTATGGGTACAGTAATATACTGACCAAATTTGAAGTAAAAGGAACAGCTATTTCGAAAGATATTGGGGTGTGGTATTTCCCCCCCCCCGGTTTATTAGATCCCTCAAAATCCCGGTATAAATAGCGTAAAGATTAGTTTATTGATTATGTTATGTTCATAATTATGTTATGTTTTCCAGTAGTTCTTCTTTTTAATTTGATGTAGGATCATTGATGTTGATGGTAAATGCATATTAACCCTATTCGACCCCCCCCCCTTCGGGTTTTTTGCAATAACATTTTTTTCTGCTTACTGTTTTCCTTGCAAATTTTTTACTTTTAGTTCTTATCTGTTTGACATGCCTACGTGATATTTCTCGTCGAACCACGCCCTTTTCAAAGTTATGGCTTCTTTCTCAAGACGGGGTAGAATTTAAAAAAATTACTAAAATTATCTTTTCTGAGTCCATAATCATTCCTGAATATCAGATTGTTAATTTTGTAATACGAAAGCAATAAATAATAGTAAAAAAAGTTGAAAAATGGAAAAATTTCAAAAAAATTCATATGAGGCTTACCAAATATGATGTCATAGAAACTGTATAGCACGTTTTATATTTTTAACGTACTCTTACACTAGTGACAAACTGCGAGCTGAGAATCTAATTAAAAACCAGGAAAATTTGAAAAAGTCACCTCTACCGAAGTCAAAGCCTACCACGAAAACTATATCTATCCATGCACCAGCAAAGAGTCGTAAATTTGACCTTAAATCATCAAA
>JAUELI010187387.1:0-10766 GCA_031471325.1 Catablema vesicarium
ATGTGTGTTAAATGGCTATGTGTGGATTTGTTTGGAACTAATTAATTACAAAAGCAAGATTACAGTAGAGATAAACCAAAAATTGTCTTTTTTTCAAAGATTGAGTTTTAAAACTCAATTCAAGATTCAGTTTTCACAACCTTTTACCGGTTGTAAAAAAGCTCTGAAATAATCACTGAACACACGTATATATTATCAACAAGGACGCAATGAAGTATTTTACAGAACACAAGAACATCTTTTAAGAAGAATCAAAGCAGTTGCAAAGTTTGTTGTTGTTATATATTTTCTTCAGTTTCAGAACAGGAATAAATTCACTTAATGTGGAAAAACGTCAATAAAATAGGCCCATGCGCCAAGATTCAAAACACCCGCGCGCTAACGCAAACAGAAGATCAACTGCCTAACATCTTGAATTATTTTGCTGTCGCTCAATTTTCAAAATTGTGTGTCATCTCATTTGTGAATGAAGATGTTCTCTGTTACCAACTAGAAAATATATATTTGGCATTACAAAATTTGTTTCGAGAATTATCAAGGCACCTTTATTCAGTTTATGAAAGTACACATACAATATATGAAACAACATTACCTCGTTTCACAAGACTTATTTGTCATCCTTTCATATTCCTGAAACATTTCTTCCACCGTAGATTATTTGCAATTATTTCGTTGGTAGGTGACAAAAATATAACTCAATATGAGTACTTTTATGAGGCTTAAATAGATCAAAGAGAGAATCGTATACTCAATCTAGTAATTTATGACATGATGTAATCCTTACTAGCAGGACCAGCATAATTTATAAGAAATCAAAGTAAACTCAATCTCAGGAATCCAATGAAATTATTATGAACCATACTGATGATTTTGTTCAAGGAGAACTCTAAAAATATAATGTTTTATGGGGAGGTTGTTTTTTTTAAAACAAAGGTTCTAAAATGGTTCATCTGAAAAAAGCATTTCAGTACAAAATACTTGTAGATTTTTGAAGAACTTTTTCTTGCTCCATATCCAAATGATATTAAGGTTTGAAGATTTTAAGAAAATTTTCACTGTTTGTGATATAGAACAAAAATTGAGGCTGGATATAACCCAGTGGGCAAATACCTGCTCAAAGTCAGCAAAATAACGTTAGAGCAACGTTTGAATGAACGTTGCTCTAACGTTATTTTACTGACTTTGAACAGGTAAATGCTGACAAGTCCTACCCTCAATTTAAATTATCAAAACTTTCATATTTCGTTTAATATAAGTTGTTCGTGGTTGATAAAACTTGAATTTACTTTTAGACCAAAGTTCCTAAATTCAGCAATATGGAAGTTTCAGTATATGTGAATCTTTGCGGACAGTAGAATATTTATTGCTGTTCTGCAAGACGCATCAGCAATAAGCAAACATCCAAAAATTAAAGTGTGTTTGAATGCAGTTGTAGTGTCATTTAAAAATATATTATTAATAAGAAGTAATCAAACCACATAAATCAAATTGCATTTTAGCGCATATTATTTAGCATTGCAAAACACAAATGTTGCACAACCCCAAACATTATATATTTGGGCTACCGTAGAAGTATTATGGTTTGAATACTCCTTATTAATGATATATTTTGATAGTGTTGATATTGTTGCACAGCTCAAAATAATGAATCTACTGTATGCTCAAAAACCACTTCTCCACCAAGCTCAGTTTTGACTTATTTTACGACCCTTGTAGAATATTAATGTCAGACAAAAAGTTGTAGTTAACTTCTTTCATACTTTTAGATGCAAACGAATTCAGTACATCAAATATGTTTTCTTCTCATGCCGCTCAAAAAGAGCTCCAAGAATTTCGAGCTAACTTATTAGGCTTGGTTCGAAAGAACGGTGGAAAAGCAACATTCAATGATATATGTAACCAGTTCAAAGAAATTTATGGTGCAAACATTAGAAAGTGGTTTAAAGAGACAAAAATTGGTAAAATTGTTACTTTGATACAAGAAAAATGCTCTGATATACTTGAAATGGACAATACAACAAGAATGAACCAAGTTATATTATATGAGCTTGGAAAAGCTCCCAAAAAGGTTTCATTTAATAATCAACTACAAAACATGACAACTGAAGCATGTGAACGACAACTAGAGCAATCTGTTGCTCATCTCCAAGGAGCAACAAGAATAACACCTATTGAAATAGAGGATGGAGAAGAAGAACCTGGCGAGTTTAGCATAAAAAAACCTCAAAGAGGAAATATCTGGAAAAGTCTTGCTGAAAAAGATGGTTTTGATCTTCAATCAGTAGTTGAAAACTTTGATCTTTATCGAGAATTTCAAATGGTGCATATAGCATATTGTAAATTACGAGTTATTGTTATGTTTGGAAGTTATGGCAAAACCTCAATTCGGTTGCACTTCTTCAGCTCACTTTTTAAGGAAATGTACAGGGAGAACTTTTTTAATAGATCTGTGTTAAAATACTACATTTCAGACACTGATACAAAGGACGACACTGTTAAAAATTTCTTAAAAAGGTTTTGTGGTGATTTTTTAAATATCTCTGAAGATTCGGTCGTCCATATTAGGAGTGATCTATCTGTTCTTCATGCAAAGTATTTAGATCAGCTCGTCACTACAGTTGGAAAAATTGAAGGTGTTGGATATACAAAAATAGGATTGAATCCTGTTCCACCTGAGATGTCATTATTAGGAAAAACTGTTGAAAATGAAAAACCAATCGATATCGTACGTGTACCTGACAGACACACGGGCAATTTTACAACTGTGACAGAATTCCCAGATGCTCAGAATCGTTCTCTGCATGGATATGCAAGACCATCTTTGGCTGAAATTAATGAACATGTTAATCAAATCAGGAATAAAATTTGCCGTGAAGGAAGAATGGTAAAACTAACGGAAGTACTTGGAGAATTATGTGGATTTTATCAAGTTCCTAATGTTCGTGAGCTGCATCCTTTAGAAAGAGATATAAGAAGAGACACTGATATCACTGCTATATATGACATAATGAGGATACAAGGAAAGGTATAATATTTTTACACCACAATACATGTCTGGAGGAGAGATTTTTCTTTACCATCCTGCCTCAGACATGAACGATGATAGATGATTGTCTAAACCATCCAAATTGATGAAAATAATATAACTTTCGAATGACTTGGATGATACAGTATATACAACTTGAACAAGTAAATAAACTTGAAGAAAAAAATATGGATGATACTACTGTAGCATTATTTGTTATATGTACGAATTTGTGATTCCTTGTCTCAACTTTAAATAACAAAAACATGTATTTCATATCATGAATCAATGAAGTTAACTCACTAATAAACAGTGATTTTCATGGGCCGAAATAAATAAATAAAATAAATAAATAAAAAAAGCATAGTGAAGGAGAGATTTTTGATCATAGATTCAGGCCATGCAGTCTGAATCTATTCTAAAAATCCCTCCTTCATGTTTGGTATTTGGAGTGATTTTTTGTACAATCTAAATATAAAAATTGATTAAAATATTAAAATTGTATCATTGACTTTTCTCCGTCTTTTCTCCGTCTTTAGGTTAATGCATACATTCAAGCATTCGTTCAATTTCGTAATGTTTGTACTCTGCATGAACTGTCTGAAGAATTATGTAAAATGGAAGGCAAGTCATCATTTTCAGAATTAAGACTTGGTCCATTACAAAAGCAACTACTTGTTTTTGAGTTCTTCCAGTTTCCACCTACAAAAGAAAGTATTCCTACTATCACAACATTAGAGGTGTTTCGACTTTTATGGAAATGCATAAATATGCAATCGAAACCTTCAAGATCTCACAGAGAAAGACATAAACAGAGGGATGGAAGCATGGATAAATTAACCCTTCCGGAATTTATGCAGTATTTTATTGGAAAACATGGTTTTACCGATCCTTTTGAAAGTGGAGTTAAAATTGGCAGTATTTCATTAGCTATACAGGTTAGATTCTAAAATTTGAACAATAAGATAGGGTTCAAAATAACAGTATACAGACAAAACCCACCTGACAAAACCCCCCAAAATGAAAACGAGGTTAGGGTTGGTCTTAGGGGTTTTTTGTCCAGGGGGGGTTTGTCTTGGGGGGTTTTGTCGGGTAGCCCAAAATAACAATAAATATAAAGTCTGAATCAATGCTCAAATATCTCTCCTTCACAGTGATTATCTATTGATCTTTCAACTTAGGTTGTTCACAAAGCTTTTCGGTGATATGCATAACATAAAAGAAGTTATTAAAAAAATTTATTACACAATTTCATCATAAACGCATGAATTTTAGAATGATATACACAAGTTTCAGTTTGATAATACAAAAGGGACACTATTGCGCAATTTGGAAGTATTATGTGTCAGACATTCCAGTGATATAATAAAATGGTGTGTTTATTAAGGTTTTATCGCTCAGTGGGATTAGTCTTTAATTGATGATATGTCTGTTCATCCAAAAATATGCTTTTTACTTTTTATCTACATGGATATCAACAAGTACATGAACAATGCTTTCTAGTGTAACAATTGTTTTGGTGCCCATACATGTATATGCGTATGACAATAATATATGACAATAGTCCTGAAAATATTAACTTTCTGATCATAAACCTTTTCCATTGTTCAATCCTGTTTTATTTCAGAAATGCATGTTTAGATATCTTCCCATCATGGCCACTTTTATCGGGGTGGATATTTTTATAACGACTGTAAACTCTACGTGTGCACACCCTTTTACGTTGCTCTAACGTTATTTTGCTGACTTTGAGCAGGTATTTGCCCACTGGGTTTTAACATGTAGTAAATGTTTCAACTTAGGTTGTTCGCAAAGCTTGGTTTGGTGATATGCATAACATAAAAGAAGTAATTCAAAAATTTTATCTCACACTTTGTGACGAGTTTGACCAACATTTGCAGCACACTGCCAAACAGATTATTAAGAATGGTACAACATTTCCTGGAGATGCAGAAACACTTGTGCAAAGAATGAGTGGAATGCCATTGGTTGAAGGGTTTGGTGAAATATATAGTATGCTGCAAAATATGAAACGTGAAGCCTGTAAAACATTACCTGGAACTGCTCATTTAGTCAACTTTTCCGACATCACAATGAATGCATTGTCTATTATCCAAAAAGATGAGTTTATGAGTCGGGTATTCCATGTCTTGTTATCGACTGCTCCTTTGAAAGTCCTGGGTAAAGATGATGTCAGCATTTTAAAGTATTTAGGCTTTAAAGCTGCAGTCGAAGAGATAATGAAGGAAGAACAGCTCTCCTCAAAATCTAAAATTGAGAAGAAAAAGCATGCTGTCACTCCTAAAGGTATAGTATATTTAAATTTTAAACAGCCCAAAACAATACATCTTGCTGCTTGCTTTGTGGAATAAAATATATTATAGGTTACAAATTCTTACATTTGAATGTTCGTTTTTGTAAGCTCGAGATATGGAATAGAAAAAGATTACAATTTGCTTTATGACAAAACATATGTTTACACACATAATAGGTTGTGAATCACTATAATATTGCAGGGATAAAGGGATATTGAAGTGAAAATACAAGTTGATTTGTTTGATTATGAAAAAGGGCCAGTTCATCTTCTATTTATGGAGTTTGAAATTTGGTTTGTAAAATACAGGTCTGTATTTTTTACATTTATTGAGAATATGAATATCTCAGAGAATATTAATGCCGACTTTTCCCATATTGACTATATAAATGGACTAAAAAAAGACAAATAAATTTTACTTTTTGTATTTAGCAAAAGTAATGGAGGTAACAAACAAATGGATATCTAATATAACTGATTGGAGCATCAGCACATTATCACATATTGAAAATCAAATAGCTGTAGAATTTAACAAGGAATATGCTGCATTTGATGATCTGGGGCATGGACCATTTCTTAAGTTTGTTACTGCTCATAAAAATCTGATTGAACTTGCTGAGGCAGGAATTAAAAGTACTGTGTCTGGTTCATCAAGCGTTGGCCAAAATGAAATATTAGAGTTTATTCATCAATGTGATGACATTAATCTAAAGGTATTTTTTCAAAAATATAGATATAATTCAAATGTTCACTTATTTCATTATTTCAACATTTTATTGATAACTTACTGAATTCAATATTATATCTGAGGAAGAGTTATTTTTTAGTAAAAATCTCTCCTGTGCATTTGTTTTTTGCAGGTTTATCCAGGCTTTGCCATATCACTAGTTCTTTAACTCATCCATTGTTCTAATGAGGAATATATAGATTTTTCTACTTTTGTTATATAGCAAATAGAACTTTATAGAGTGTATGCTCAAAAATAAATCATCCACAGAACTTACCGAATGAACGTTGCTCTAACGTTATTTTTCTGACTTTGAACAGGTATTTGCCCACTGGGTATTAGCTCTTATCAGGGTTCAAAATAACTGTAAATACCAAATGTGGAGGAGAGATATTTGAGCATGGATTCAGGCTTCATAGCCTGAATCCATGCTCAAATATCTCTCCTCCACCAAGCTTATTCTCACTTAATCCGTTCTTTGCTTATATCCAACCTTCAACAGGCTTCAAAAGTTTTGCATCAAATTTGAATGAATTCAGCGACTATTTAGTTAAGTTTGGTTGTTTCAACATTACCCTGAGTTGTTACCTATGTTTTTATAATATAAGAAATATACAAACATTACCAATAAAACAACATGCTGCCAAAAATAACCTACTGTAAATTGAGTATTATTTAATAGAGCGTAGCGCTATCTATCCAGAGTCTTTGCTGATAAGATTGGACTGCATTAAATAAAGTTAATCTTCCTTTTTTATTTCATCACTCATCCAGGAGGATATAAAGACTGCATTGTCATTGCAGTTCAATATTAAAGAAATTGAAAAACCTATTCAACAGCTGATTGACAAGACAGTGAAGGAAAATAAGAAGCATACTTCTACATTGCCACGATTTATACAAGCTTTGCTTTGTGGTTCAGAGTATCATAAGAATGCTGCTGAATGTTGTAAAAATGATAGAGTCAAAAGCAATGCTAAAAAAAGAATTTTATCTGCACCATTCCTAGCTGATATTGGTGACTGGACCAATTGGAGTTTTATGTTTCAATATAAACTCGGTGATATCAAAGAATTTCTGATTGCAAATTTCAAAGAAAAAGATCATGATTTTCTTTTCTTAGAAACAAGGAGAAATAGGTTTGTTAAAGTAATGAAAGATTGCTCTGCTGATTGGTTTCTATGGTCTGTAAAAGATTTGGATCCATTGATGTCATCAGCTTGTTTAGTATCAATAATCAACTCAAGTGGCCATGTAAACAATGCACCAATAGCTCTACTTTCCAATCATGTTCAGAATGTTTTTCTTGAAAATTCTAGCAAATCAGATGAACTGCTAAAGTTTTGTCTTGCTTGTTTTCAATTAATACCATTTGAAATATTATGCTGCATCATCGATAAGGTAGGTAACTGAAAACGTTTTGTCCAGATCTGAGAGTCGACTCTTATTGTCACTCCAACATTAAAAACATAATGCAGTTCAGATAAAAATTGCAAGACTGGAAATAATATTATCTTGTCCCTAGGTGGTCAAATGACTAATTATATATAGTTTGTCAGGTCATAAAATTCTTATCCGATAAATAAAAGTTCAAAGGGCTATTTTAGACAGGTCAGTGAGAAGTGAACATTCTTTATTTACAACCCTGAAATTGGTAGTTTTCTTCAGAAATAATATTATTTCTTTAGTAACTTACACCACTTGCACAACTCTTCTGCATTAGAATATAAATAACTATTGCAGATAAGCATTTCATTTCCTTTGGTTAAACCATCATTGATTGTTAAAAACTGTTTTTCCTTGAATTTATGGTGAGATGCTGAAAACAAAGACCCAATATGGAAGGAGTACCAGGGTTTGAAATGATAGTAAATACCAAATGTGGAGAAGAGATATTTAAGCATTGCTTCAAGCTATAAAGCCTGAATCAATGCTCAAATTTCTCTCCCCCACAGGTTTTTCTATTGTTTTCGAACACTGAGTGCATAAATTTGTGATGTTTAGTTTCATAAATCTATATATAAAACTCCTTCCTTTGCAGTTGATATTTTGCTCTGATTCAGTTTGGAAATATTCTACTTGTATTTGTCATACATCTATACTAGATATTTCTTGATCCACTTTCAAAGCTTCATGGACGTTTAAATGTTCCAACATTACTTTTGAATGCTTGTGAACGTTACAGCAAAGAAAGAGGTGTTCTACATGTACTTGGAGTTCATTTATCTATAAACGATTGGATAAATGATTATGAGAATCAACTCAATGGCTATGTAGAAGAATTGAAATCTGAAAAGAAAGTTGTACAAGAAAGTGGAGTAGGTGATACTCAGTCTGTTGCAGGTAAAGCATGATACTGGATATTTATTTTCAGACTGGATAAAAGAGTAAAAAAGCTTTCCCAGTGGGCAAATACCTGTTCAAAGTCAGTAAAATAACGTTAGAACAACGTCCAGATGGACCTTGTTCTACCGTTACTTTACTGACTTTGAACAGGTATTTGTCCACTGGGTTATGGAGGAATAATTTTTGAGCATAGATTCATGCTCTACTGTACAGCATAAATCTATGTGCTTACAAATGGCTGCTCCATATTTTATATTTACATCTTGCCTTGATATTACCCAGTCCCTTTAGGTGAACCATACAACGTTTAAATTATTTATTTAATTTGACCCCACTCAATCAGATAATGTAACGAAACCATTTGAGTAAATGACAGTCCAAACAATTTCTATATACCAGAACAGTCATTTTCAGAGGGAATCTACACTATACTATACTATTAAAAGTAATACTTTTGTAGAAGTTTTAAGTGAAAAACCCAATATGGTTTATATAAACTCTATTTTTTGTATATTCCATAATATTGATAAAACAAATTATAGGCTTTCTGAGATTCTTATCAACATCAAACAAAGATGTATGACTAAAGTAAACCTATGACTGCTAGTGAAAATGACAATGTTGAAAACGGTATACAGACAAAACCCCCCCAAAACAAAAACCCCCAAGACAAAACCCACCAAGACTAACCCCCTCAGACAAAACCCCCTCAGACCAAACCCCCCAAAATGAAAATGGGGTTAGTCTTAGGGTTTTTTTGTCTTGGGGAGTTTTATCCAGGGGGTTTTGTCAGGTGGGTTTTGTCCTGGGGGGTTTTGTCTTGAGGGGTTTTGACAGGTAGCCATTGAAAACCTAGTATCTATTGTTCAATGTATCCTCTAATAATCATGTCTCATTCTCAATAGATCAAGAAACCACTCAAACAAAAACAACAATTCCAACTGAACCTACCCAAGTTGATGTATCTATGGAAGATGTACAGAATACTAAAACCTCTATTTCTCTGGATGTTAAACAGGTAATCGATAGAACATGTTTTACCCTGCAATGGTTAATACTGTGTTAATTCAGAAATTTTTTATTCTATTATGAAGCTTTTTATAAACTTCAATCATTTTTAGCCTAAATATTACCCCTTGGATGCCATGGTTTTCACTATTATAAACCATTTCCAAGTATCCCACCTCATAATTCAATGGCTATAAGATCACTCTCAAAATTTTTATCTGATATTACTTTATAACTTTATTTTTCCAAACTTTTTGAAAATTTGGTCCAGTGTAGTAGCAACAAAAACTATCAATGTTGTTTATTTTAGATAACACCCCCTGATGTTGTTTATTTTAGATAACACCCCCTGATGTTGTTTATTTTAGATAACGCCCCCTGATGTTGTTTATTTTAGCTAACACCCCCTGATGTTGTTTATTTTAGATAACACCCCCTGATGTTGTTTATTTTAGATAACACCCCCTGACGTTATTTCTAATGCTGTTTCAGTTGGTAAAGTTGAAAAAGACGGTAATTGTTTTATTAGGATTTGTTGTGGTTATTTTAGAGAGATGTTGAGTTTTATTTATCATTTCAAAAGTTTTATTCTGAATGAAAACTCTTTGTAGTATTTATAGAAGAACATGAATACTACCAACCCAGTAAACAAAAACCTGCTCAAAGTTTGCAAAATATCGTTAGAACAACATTGTGTTTAGGTTATTTTGCAAACTTTGAACAAGTTTCTATTTACTGGAAATCCAATTTAAACCAGTGTATGTTATTTTCAAATCATCACTGTAGAAGAGAGATGTTTGAGCATTGCTTCAGGCTATAAAGCACGAAGAAGTACGAAGAAATTTGTAATTATTTTGTTCTTATTTTGCACAACAACGACAATACACCATATTGCTATTGCTGTGGTTTGTTTGAGTTTGGTAAAGTAAAACATTTTTTTCAAGTAATGGTTTAACCCTATTCGACTTTTCCTAACTTTTATTTTGGAACGAAAAAAATCTTCTAGTTTCTCTAGGGTGGCCCATTTTTTAGAAGGGCTGAAATTTGAAAATTATTTGACAGGTAATATATCAAGAGAAAATAACATATAGACCACCAATTGGTTTGATATTACGAATTAATATTGTTTTGAATTTGCTGACCAGAAAAATGGATTTTACTGACCAAATCTAATAAATCTGATCAAAATACATTTTCTCCTTTATTTCGTATTCTGATTGTTTTGATTGATGGTAAATTACATGCAAGCCTTCTAAATGTCAAGAGAACTGACTGGAAGCACTATTTACCATCTTCTGTCTGTTGCCTAAACAAATTTTGACAAGAGATTTTTCAAAAAACAACCG
>JAUELI010187497.1:0-10763 GCA_031471325.1 Catablema vesicarium
TAACCATAAAACAACGTTTGCCCAAACGTTGTTCTAAGGTTATTTTGCGGACTTTGAACAGGTTTTTGCCCACTGGGAAATAATCAGCGCGTAGGGGTCATTTTTTAGCATTGCTTCATATAGTCGTTATACCTTTACACTAACTGCAGCAAATTTTAAGATCACATTCATTCATTTTCTCTCTTAACTGTTGGCAACCAAAAATGTGCAAGCAAATTGTTCTTGCATCCTTCTTTATAATGAAATTAGTTCGGAGAAACTGTTTTTTTAAGAAATAAACTTACGAAGGGAATTAGAAAGAACTACCAACAAATACAAATAGAAACTATCCCAGTGGGAAAATACATGCTCAAAGTCAGCAAAATAATGTTTAACGTTATTTTTCTGACTTTGAACAGGTATTTGCCCACTGGGATTAATATCATTTCGAAGTTTATCTTTCAATTTATTTTTTCTTTACACTTGAATGCTAAATATATGTTGGGTTTACTTTACTAACCATATTTATTTGTTTACTAATTTACCTGTCCCTCCATTAATGAGATGGAGTACCCTCGTATTTTTAAAAATTGAAATAAGTCGCTTGGGTATAAGATTTAAATAAATAATGCAAATACTGTAATTGTAGTTTTCCATAAACATTCTATTTGGAAGATCCAAATTACGGTACAAAAACAGTAGGGCTGTAAAAGAAGGGTTATATCGACAAATGTCGTAGTTTTTTGCTTGAAACTATTTGTCAAAATTACCAAGTAATATAAATAATTCTAGTGATTTCTACGAAATGTACCCGCCAAGATATTTCACTATACTCGCCAAGGTTTGTTTAACTCGGGCTTATCTTGTCGTGCACAGAAACGAGACAAACAATTTAAACGAATTATTCTATGGAAGTCTGCCAAATTGTTTGTTTACTTTGCTCTTCTTCTAGTCAACACATATGAAACGCGTGAAGGTTGTCTAGGGGCACTTTATCTTAACATTCACTGCATGAAATTGATTTCAATATTTTCTCGTCACGAAAGTTGCAGCGTTCGATTTTTCCTAATGATATACCAAACATTTATTTCATCATATTAATTATTCAATTGAGTTTTTTTAGACTTTAAACATTGGTGATATTTTTTGTGATGTTTGTTGACGGATTACGCTCTTAGGATTACAACATGAGACATTAAATAAAAATATATTGCATTCTATGAGACATTTTTTTTATGTCTGTCTGTATAACCATTCTAACTGAATCTTCCAAGTTTGAATTTTTGAATAACTACATACCCAGTGTGCAAATACCTGTTCAAAGTCAGTAAAATAACGTTAGAGCAACGTTGAGCAGGTATTTGCCCACTGGGTATAGTATTGTCGCAACAGCATAAAGTGAATAACAAGAAAAAATATACAAAATTCATAAGAATTCAATACGTATTCATACGTATACAACTTATTCTATAACCGCTCAGTTCATGAATGGGATACACTTCTTTGCTTCAATGTTCTTATTATTTCCGAAATTTGAGCCTCATAATGTTCTTATTTTGTCCTTTTTTCATCTAACCTTTCTGTCCTTTGTCCGTTCAAACTCAACAAATTCTGTGTTATACTGGTAGTATACTATAGACTGGTATTACTGGGAAAATGTAAACTACTAGAGCAACAAATTCAGAATTTTTGTGTTCAAAAAAATGCTGGACGAACAAACCATGGGAATTCAACGATGAAGAGTAATTCGATCGATTCATAGAGGTTGAATTAAGCCTGCGAATTGATACCTTAATTATCACAATTATAATTTTTATTTAAAAATAACAAAGAGCTTATTTATGTTTTGGTAAAATTGATGTTTGTTTTTCGTTTTTTGGTTTTATTTGTTGGTTTTGTTTTTTGGTTGTGCGGTTACGTGATGTAACTTCATGTAAAAAAATGACATTCTTTGTGTACAACATAAATTTTGAACAATATGCATTAGAGTGTTTTGTTACGATATTTAAACCACGAAGAAGCGGTATCTAAAAATTACGCAAGATAATTTAACGAGGTCAAAGACATCCTCACGTTTATGTTTTTTTTTACATTTCCAGTGGACAAAAACCTGTTCAAAGTCTGTAAAACAATCTGAAACGTTGTTTCAAGGTTATTTTTCGGACTTTGAACAGGTTTTTGTCTACTGGGTTGTTTTATGTTTTCCAAACCTTGCCAGCCACCATCCTGTTTTTTTAAAAAAACTCGAAGCTGTTAATAAAGAAACCGAAACCAACTGAAAATCTATATACAATGCGTCCTTGCAACTTGGACTTTTTGCGTTTCAAATACAGTTGAATCTTGTTATAGAAAACATGAATCGTTATATCAAACAGTTTTTCACGGTCCCTTGCACTGCGCCAAATCGTTGCGTATCCATGCCCTTATAAAGCCCGTACATGCTCCGTATTTGAACTGATCAGTTATACGGGCTTTATAAGAGTATGTATACGCCATGATAAGGTTATGTATACGCCATGATTTATGTGAGTAAATTCTTAAAAACAAGTCTCAACTAAGTTTGGCAAAGAATCAATTGACCTGAGAAACAACGACGGATATTCGGGCTAGGTTCAACTGTAATAATTATTTAAAAACAAGAAAGAAAATAAAAAAAAAATAAAGAATCATAGGCCAAAATAATCGTGACAATTTTGCCTACTGAGGAAACCTTATATCTACAAGCTAAGCAATACAGTACAACTTGATGTTTTTGCAACTTTATCCTGTCGGTTTGCTTTCAAGAAACTTTGTTACCATTGTTCCTATTCATTTAAAGAGAAAAATTACATCAGCAAGGTATTTGACCTCTGGGTACTACTGTGTTAATTCTGTGTGTTCTTACATGACAAATTCATGTTGACCCAGTATGGTGCATCAGTAACTTTTTACATAACTTACATAATTTCTTTATTATCTTATTTTACTTTATATTCTTATATTTTCTTTTGCTAAGTGTCGAACTAAGTGAAAATAAACTCAGTGAAGGAGCGATTTTTGAGCATAGATTCAGACTACATGGCCGGAATCTATGTTCAAATATCTCTTCTCCACAACTATAGGTCAATAAAATAGTAAATAATAAAAGAATGTTGCGAGAAAAACAAACTTCTATGACCGGAAGATTGAAGTATTGAAAAGACTGTCATGTTTGTTTTCTTTTCGAAACATATTTTTATCGAAAAAAGTCAAGAATCAAAGTTTCTTCTGAGCACTTTAAAATTAAAAGCCACAGTTTAAAAAGATAAACAAAAACTTGAAACAGCGATTTGTTGTGAATCAAAACGTTGATATGTTGAAAAATGTTTCAATTGTGCCCAATTTACAAATAAAACCCACAATACCTTATTTGGGTATCTATCAACTACACTGTGATAAATTATCTTACGATGAAATTAACCTTTTTCTTTTCATCCTCGTTTTCAGTTTCAGTTAAATACAGAGATCTGGGAATAAGTTCTTAAGTAGGAATTTCATAGAATATATTTATTGGCAAGGTTCCATTTTTTACTTAATCTTTTGAAAATATATATATCTATGCTAGAGAAAATGTCTTCCAAAAATAATAAAACGAAATATCAGAGATAATTGAGACAACTTGACCCGAACGTTGCTCTAACGTTATTTCGCTGACTTTGAGCAGGTATTTGCCCACTGGGTAGAACAGTGAGGTACCCCCGGTAATTCTTCAACTTACGGTAAAATACTGATGTGTCTTCAGGGGTGTCAACTAAAATTATTGAAACAATCCTTCATGAAACAAATTATTTTAAACTCGATCCCCTGTTCATTTGTTTGTTGTGTTTGCAACTATCTTGAATCTGTATATAACACCATATAAGGAGCTTTATATCATTATTTTGATTATTGGGGTAGTATTAGTTTATTTTTTTCTCAGACACATTGCATAGTTTTTGGAATGATTAGATTTTTCATGCATATTCGTTCATTTTAATCATTTTTTTATTTTTTTATTTTCGTGAATAATTATAGCAAATATAAAAATAAAAATTCCGTAATAATTGTTTGATACGAATAATTTCATAACACGAAAGAGAGACACCGAGAGGGTTCGTTGCGTTCGGGATTGACAAGGGTGTGAGAGATTGAAGGTAAAGGGTTTAATGAGGTTTTTAATTTTAAAGAGAAGGTATAAGTCATGTCCTGAAGACTTGGTACTTTATACACGATGCACGATGCTCTAGGAAAAGTAAATTATATCTTCAAAAATAAAATATTTGTTCAAGAGAATGTTTAAATGGACAGGTTAGATAGACTACAAATATCAAATGTGGAGGAGAGATTTTTGAGCCCATTTCAGGCTATGAATCTATGCTACAAAATTACTCCTATATAACCTGACTATAGGCTCATAAACTACTTCTGCACAGAGCTTATTAGCTGATCTATCCAGCCTTAAATGGTGAGTCTAAACAAATAAACTAAATTAGTTGAAGTCAAAAGATACCGACAACGTGTGCGATAATTATTCCGACATTGCATAGTAGACGTTAGGAAGAATGTATGTGCCCACATCTAAGTAAAAATTCATATTTGACAAACAAATAAGATATTAGGGATGTTATAATGAAAATGAGACAATAAATAAATAAATAAACAATTTGTTTAGATATAACAATATTCGTTGACATTTATTAAACAATTTTTATAGATATTTTACTCATAAATTTTGGACGTTTTCCAAAATGTTAGATAACCACCCAGAACCTAATAATGTTGCCATAGCTGCCAATTCGACTGAATTCGTTGTACCACAGCAAGTAAAAATGGTGTTGTTCTAAGGTTACTTTGAACAGGCTTTTTGTTGTTTTTTATGCTGGGTAATTTATTACTGAAATATATAAAATTCAAATTCTATGTGAATATTCCGAATCCTATTTGTTTTCTCTCAAACGGGAAATACGGGTTATTTATGGCATTGTATGCTTCATTTGACTAGTCACCAGATGTAAATAAATAAAACAATAAATAAATTGACAACACACATCTTGTGCCAAATGTTCATATTGAATATTATGATGAAGATGTATTTCACATGACATTATATTGTTTTCACTCTATTTGTTTGTTTCATGCTCATTTCTTGTTTACCATATATTCAGTAAATGTTTATGTACATTGTTATTCATCATATTAAGCACTTCATTATTATTCAATGGAGTTTTTTGCTGCTAGATATATTTTGTAAAGATTTGATAAAATACGCACCCAAAACTCCAATTTTTCTCAACAATCGACTTATATGCTATAAGTAACATATACCCAGTGGAAAAAAACCTGTTTAAAGTCCGCAAAATAACCTTAGAACAACGTTTGAATAAATAAGTTTTTCCTACTGGGTTAAGAGGGATAAAAAAGACATTAACACTACAAAGGTTGGTGACGGGGACTCAATGGTCACATGGCTGTATAATGGATTTATTTCGGGGTCGCGCGAAGAAAGTTACTAGTGGAAAACAGTCTTGAGCCCACCCATGCAATTTCTTCTCAAATTTTTCATTCATTTTAAATCTTGAGAATGCTTTTTGAGTTCCTATTTGTTCTTTACTTTAAGTAATTTCTTTGAAAACATAAACTGTTTATTTTAATTGTATGATCATTAAAATACTTCATATAGTAAATAAGATAAAAGTTATTTTTCTTACAACGTAAATGAAACCGCAATTATTTTTTAAAGGTAACATCATGAACCATAGTAACATCTACATTCGACTAACACAGTCAACAACGAAAACGTCTTTAAATAACCTTCCTAGTGGGCAAAAACCTGTTCAAAGTCTGCAAAATAACCTTAGAACAACATTTGACCAAATAAATATAATTGAAATCTTTCCTAAAAAAACACAATGGATACATGACGTTTTTTGCCGTCAAAATAACGTCAAAGACGTTGAAAAACGTCATGTGCCGACAGAAAAACCCCTTGAAAGATTACAAATTGCTGTATTAATACAACACACGAGTATTTTGAAAAAACAGCTGAGTTACACTACACCAATGAGGTGTTGAACTCTAGAATTTCTATGGACCTAATACATTATATATGACCATGCATTCAACCTCGTTCCCAGGGTTTCTCTTCCAAAAATCGGAAAAGGCCTTTTCCGATTTTTGGAAGAGAAGAATCCCTGGGAACAAGGTTGCCGTGTATAATATTTTTTCGAAGATTATTTGGTTTGTTTATAAGGTTTAATATCACTGTAAATATCAAATGCGTAGGAGAGATTTTTGAGCATAGATCAGGATATCAAAAAATAACTCTTATATCAAGTCTCCAATTTATAGTATAGGCAACCTAGCTCAAGCTCTTAGGCTGAAGTTAATTCACTGATTATCTGATTATGATCTTGTCTCTATAAACATTAATACGCATAGGCGAGCATAATTCTTTGTTTTTCCAAGACAAAAAAATAATATTTACGGTACGCGCTTTTTTACGCCACGTTGCATAGATACAACACTGTTTACACTGTAAGCTTTTAACTATTCTCATTTTGTTTATTCGATTCTTATACCCCCTGGATACTTTATTATTTCATCATGATTTGAAAAGTTTCCGGGGGTAACCCACACCCACTAACAAAAATTTAAATCATTCATTATTTGCAAATGTAGAATCATGATTGAATATTTATCCAGTTATGCACCATCTTCACCAGCTTCGCAATCTCCCCATTGCCTTAAATTATGTTTTGCCTTGTAAACTTAGTGGGCAAAAACCTGTTCAAAGTCCGAAAAATAACCTTAGAACAACGTTTGGCCAAACGTTCTTCTGAGGTTATTTTGCGGACTTTGAGCAAGTTTTTGCACACTTGGAAACTGATCCTATTTCAATCCTCCCTTCTTAAAAAATTATCTATTCGAAATATGTACCCATAGAGAAATGATAGAACTTGTGGAACCAAGCAAACAACTGCTGGCAAAAATGTTGGCAAATTTATCCAACTGACTGTAAATAAATATTAAATGAGTATTCCCATTACATTAAATAAATGGTGATGAAATGAGAACCCACCTTCATTTATGTTATTATTGGGTGAAATTAAATATCGTTTCTATACGTCATCTTTTCTATATTCAACTTTTTACATGTCGCCATATTTTTTTTCTAAAGTAATGTGATGCTCTTATGTTTCTCATTGACGCATTATATTCTGTGATGTCGACAATGAGTTGTCTTACAATATACCGTCAAACTAAACGGTAATTTCATTCATTCAAACAGCACTTTAAAAAATCCTTTTACAAAATGTTTCAGCACTTGGTCCGAAAACCGTTTGAACTTAAAATGTTCGTAGCACAATTTAGAATATCGTCAGAAAAGGTCAGAGGCCAAAGAGTATGACGTACCTTAAAATAATGTGGTATGTTTTTGTTTTTGTAGATCTGGAAAAATATTTCAACTTCAGCTAAAGATTTCATTGGCTGTTTGTTAGCCAAAAAAGAATCAGAAAGATTCAGTGCTGACCAAGCAGTTAGACATTCATGGGTTGCAACCACAAACAATACATCTAAAACTAGTAATTATCGTCGACGTAACCATGGCGATAATGAAAGCAAATCACAAAGCTCTACTCATTCGCATACACGAGGAATAAAACGTGAACAGGAGTTTATCTCAGAATTTGACAAACTTCCCTCAGTTAGTAACGAAGAAATAGAAGATCTAAAAGATACTTATCCACTAAATATTTCAAAGAAGCATCCACGTTTTGTCAACGTTGGTACATGTAACCTATACAATCAAGAAATTCAAGATCCTCCATATGTAGTCACCGAAAGTGCATTACCTGTAACCAACTCAACAATTCAAAAATCTAGAAGTGCAGAGTCCCTTGAAGCTTATAAAGGAACAATTAACAATGCATATGAGCAGTGCATTGAAAATAAATCTGATAATGCAACAGAAGTTGGTAATGCCATGGAAACGATGGATACAAATGGCAAACAATTTATCATTCCTAAACGATATTACAAAACAGTGTTGATGGAAGATTTATTTAATACAGATACAAGTAGTTCCTATTCTACTTGTGGTGCGTCTTCAAATCATACAACACAGGGTACTACTTACGCAGAAAGTATTGCTGATAATTCTTTAGAACTTGATAAAACTAGGCAAGTTTTTGAAAACCAGATGAAAACGTCGCGTCAATTTCCACCAATATTCAAACGTTCTTTATCAAATGTACCAACATCGAGTCATTACTATCCAGACAAACATTTTCATAAAAGAGCTTCTTTACAGTTTGTTAATAAATGTGCTCTAAGTGAATTATTTAGAGAGCCTACAGTTGATACTGCAAAATTAGATAAATTATTTTCAATTAAAGAAAGCAAAGGATCGTTGACACCAGTTTCAAAAATGAAATCGTGGTTAGAATCACGTGATAAATCAGATGACATTGAACAATGGTTAACAACGGTAGGTTCGGATCGCAAACCACTACCTATTCCTTCAAGTAGAAGAACTAACCGTTCAGAAACAATCTCAAAATCTTTGTAAATATATTGGGTTTCTTAATGTTTTCTCTATTGTCTACTATTGGCTCGCAAAGTATGAACCCTTCGTTAGTGTAGTATAACCCCCGGATATTTTCAAATACGTTCACTGTATTAGTATTGAATTTTGATCTTTCAGGGGGATTATTTTATAAATAGTTCATCCGCCTGGATACCTCCAGGGGTATGTCGCTGCGCTAATGAAGAGTGAAACGTTGTTCTAAGGTTATTTTGCGGACTTTGAATAGATTTTTGCCCACTGGGAACTCTTATTTGTTAGGTCTTTTGTCGTTAAGAGAATACTAGAATGCTTACTAAAATGGTCTGTAGAATTATTAAACTTAGGAAATTTCTAAGCGAGAAGAATTCCATGCTTTTTATGGTTTTACTAAATAATAACCAGAATAAAGAGAGTTAATATGCTATTTAGAAAGTAAATCAAAAATTTCAATATCCGATTAAAAAAAGCAAAATGACGTTGATTCAAAGAAGCAAAGAGACGGAATCCCTTTTCTAGTGTTGAATTTGATTTTTTCTCTGCATATTTAATCTATAAGGTTGAGTTTTGCTCTTCAGTAATACCTTGCTGGAATTTATGTTTCTTTAGTAATGATAATAAGCTCTTATAGTCAGTTGCAATAAATAACTAAATATATTGCAAATTTCTTTCTTATTTAACGGAATCTTCCAATAAACTTGTTTATAGCTCCACAACACAATAAATCATTCATATTCCAAGTTGGAACATTGAGACAAGTCTATGTTTTATATTGTTTTTCATTTGTTGAAAAATATTTATTATGGTCTCATAAATCAAAGCCGGACATAAATGCAAATATGTAATGCGGAGGAGAAATTATTGAGCACAGAATCAGGCTCAGGCTTGCAGCTTGAATCTTTGCTCGAAAATTACTCCCAAACAGAGCTTATTAGTTCTTATATCCAGCCATGTAAATAAAAGTTGCATTATTTTTTGTAAATAATATTTTTATACAATAATCTTAAACCAACCACAACCATGCACCATGAACGAAGGATTGTTAAACACTTAATTCCTGGCAAACTTATTTTGTCATTTATTTCAAAATTTTTTTTTACAAACAAAGTTTTGCTTTTAAATTTAAGTTTAATTACTTCCATCTTTGACCATGGTGTATGCCTTGTAAACCTGTTTGTAAATATCGCCACTATAGTATTATTGTTTTTCAAATTTTATGCATCAATTATATTTTTTAAAATATGCAGTAACAAAGATTATATCTTTTACGTAATATGGAACTATACAGAGTATCTTGGCAATAAACAAAAGACTTTTGGCAACAGGTTAATATACCAGTAACAAACCTAGCAAGTTACATATGTTGCTATAAATTTCCAGTGCCAAAAACACAATTTCACTGGTAGGATATATGTATAATATTAATTATTTCTTTTGGAAATTGATCAATAGTCTTTTTATAGTCTTTTTGGGAATAAAGAAGTTGATTAGTGTATTTCCTTCAGATGACGAATCGAGATACATAAAGTTTTTGAGTAAATTTAGTTAAAATCCTGCTATACAGTGACGATGATTTCTCCAACAAACCAAAGCATTAAAGCTGTCTTTTAAACAAACTTGATTGCATCTTGTTTTTTTTGTTATTGAAGGAAATTCTATAATAGAATAAAATGTCGAACATGAACCAAAAGCGCTGGATTTATTTTTATTTGAATGCAATTATAACATTGCATATTTTCAGTTTATTTTCCAATTCAATGAAGAAAAACCTGAAGAGAAGCTATCTATATAACTATAGAATATGAGCATGTTGTAATATTGGTATTCTACAACCGACAGAGTCGTATGCTTCCAATTTTCGTATGCGAAAACCAAAATGAATTTTACCAGAAGTCATTTCATCAACAATCTTTTATCTCTGCTCCATTTCATTTTACTATTCTAAACTATTCTATTCTGACCGCGACATGTTGTCTCGATTATTTTTCACATAGACTGTACATTATTACTGAGAATATCTTATGCTATTCAACATATTTTATATATATTATTTTATATATTTTATATATATATATTTTATATATATTTTATATATGCACAAACACCCCATTCGGGTTCAGATTTATTATAGCCTCTAAACAATGCAGCCAAACCTCTTACCAAAGTCATATCTAAGATATTTAAAATGATCTTTGATACTGTAGAGAGTTTCCACAATAAATCT
>JAUELI010187607.1:0-10762 GCA_031471325.1 Catablema vesicarium
GAGGAGAGATATTTGAACATAGATTTAGGCTATGAAGCCTGAATCTATGCTCAAATATCTCTCCTCCACATTTGGTAAACTACACTGTAGTAGATCATATATATCCAGCCGTCATATAAAAAACATATTATATAAAGAGAAATGGGGTATTTTCATATTTATAATATACATACAAATAAGTTACAAATTAAGAAGATACAACAAAACATTTAGCTATCTACCTTACTGGCACTAATTTTGGCAGGTGCTAATTCTCGCGAAATTCTCGCGAGTTTCGCGAAGTTTGGTCTATTTCGCAAAATTAAATACCCGAAAAATTCGCGAAAAACTTATACCTGTGAAAAAGTTTCGTCTTTTTTTCTTCAAAAATGGCACCAAATGGCGCATTCTTGGTTGAAAAACTCAACTCGGGAATTTTAATACCAGCGAAATTTCAGAAAATTGCTCATTTGCGAAAAAAAATACCTGCGAAATACAATTTTTCTCGACTCTCAAAATTAAATACTGTACCCGCGAAAATTAGTACCATTAAGGTAATGCTACATACGATGGCAGGGTCCAAAATAGCCAAAATATCAACTGTGGAGAAGAGATTTCAGAGCATAGATTCAGGCTTTGTAGCTTTAATCTATGCTCAAAAAGCACTCCCCCTTGGATGGTTTTATATTATGAAAGATAAAACGATAAATTTCTGTCGGTTGAAATTAGTAAAAATAGGCTTGGAGAAGGAGTGGTTTTTGAGCATAGATTCAGGCCACATAGCCTGCATCTATACATCTATACTCCTCTCCACATTTGATATTTTTAGTTATTTCAGACCCTGCTAAAAGGTGATTTGTCACCCACAAAGCAAAATAATATGATGCTTTATAGTGGCATCATTTGAGAAGGGTGTTATTTCCCAGTGGGCAAATACCTGTTCAAAGTCAGCAAAATAACATTAGAGCAACGTTCATTTGCCCACTGGGTAAGAAGGGTGACTGAAATACAGGGTTTAGAATGACTGTGAATACCAGATGTGGAGGAGAGATTTCCAAGTATAGATTCAGTCTATGTAGTCTCTGAGACTATGCTCAAAAATACAAAGAACGAATTAAGTAAGAATAACCTTGGTTAAGGCTATATAGCCTGAATCTATGCTCAAATATCTCTCCCCCACATTTGGTATTTACAGTTAATTCGAACCCTGAAATCACTCCTACACGAAACTTTATAATTTTATATCTCACATTCATAATACAGCAGCTAAATTTTACAAAAATATTTTTACACATCAACTATTATTAACATGGTGCATGGATAGCAGTGTTCGAACTAAGAATAAATAATCACTGCTGAGGAGAACTTTTGAGCAATGCTAGCCTAAAGCAATACTAAAATATCTCTCTTCCACTGTGGTGACTATTTGCAATTGTTTTAAACACTAGATAATTATATTGATAAATGAAAATAATAAGCTGAACTTTCAGTACTCAACCTTTTATTAGATAATGCTTAAGTTTATGTAGGTCTTTATGTATATTTTTTGTTTAGCAGAGTTCAAAATACCTGCAGCTCAAAAATTTATCATCTACTAAGTGAAATAACTGTAAATACCAAATGTGGGGGAGAGATATTTGAACATAGATTCAGGTTTCATAGTCTGAATCTATGCTCAAATATCTCTCCTCCACAAAACTTATTTTTACTTCTTTCAACCTTCGTTCATAATCTTATTTTGTTTTATTTTTCAAACATATTTTATTAGATCACCAGAATATAAAGAGAAAAAAATCATTATGAAATAGAAAGTGTTGGCGAGCACCGTATGATGATATATAAAACTTAGTGAATTTCATTTGAGGCAGTTATTAATTATTGATGATATGAACTTGTTTAATCTGATAAATTAGTCAAAAAATATATTGTTGAAATTCTAGCCTACCTAGCAATGCTTTTAAAATAAGAGCAGAAGCAAGAGAACTGAAGAATGAAAAATGAGTGAGTGTTTGAAATAACAGTGAATACCAAATGCGGATGAGAGATAACCTTGGTGGAGGAGAGATATTTGAACATAGATTCAAGCTATGAAGTCTGAATCTATGCTCAAATATCTCTCCTCCATGGTGAATATTTATTGTTACTTGAAATCCATTAATCTGTTCTCCTTTCAATAACTAAGGGCAATGTTAGAAATAATTGACTGTGGTTGAGAGATTTTTACGTACCAAGCCTCATCCCAGTAGGCAAATACCTGTTCAAAGTCAGAAAAATAACGTTAGAGCAACGTTTATTGGAACGTTGCTCTAACGTTATTTTGCTGACTTTGAGCAGGTATTCGCCCACTGGGATTCACGGTGATTTATGTGTTCTTATTTTCGCAGGACAGCAAGAAAAATGTTTTTATTTTTGCATCATAAACTGTTCAACAAAATCATTTTGTTCTGATTCTTGTTTTAATAGCATATCATATTGTAATCGATATCGTTCTAGCTGTGTTTGTTTTTCTGCGATTAAAGCTCGCAGTTGCTGCTGTTGTGATTCACGTTGTTTCGTCATAGATTTCAACAGGTTTCTTGAACCAATAGCCTTCATCTTTTCTTTTTCAACTTCTTTCGCAAGTGAATCAACCATTTCTATAAAACTACCGACTATTGTTTGAAAGTCTGATATTTTATCAACAAAATCTTTGCACTCAGTTTTAAGTTCTTGAGTTTGTTGACTCACTTCTGGTTCAAGAACTCGAACTTTAGACATTTCATCAAAAAAGATGCCAGGCTGGGTCGTCATCGTTATGATTTTTATTTTTTGTTCTAAATAATAACAAATAACTTGATCCTTAACTAAATCAGATATATACTTTGATATACGCAACTTACAAAAATTGAAAAACATCCAATAAAACAGGTGTCTAATACAGTCATAGCACTTTTTTCTAAATTTTATGCTATTAAAAAGAGTGTTTTCAATTCTATTTATATGAAATATAAAATTGTAACCTGACTTTCTATACTCGGGCCCTAATCTATGCTTAAAAAGGACGCTGCCATTCAAAATACAGCAACAAACTGCTAATTTAATGTAAAAACAACCTTTTCCAAGGAAACTCAATCATAAAACCTTTGATATTATTCAATCTGAGGCTGCCCTTTTATTCTAGATTAGTGTCAAGGAACGAATTAAGGAAGGATAAGCTTGGTGAAGGAGAGATATTTGAACATAGATTCAGGCTATGAAACCTGATGTTCAAATATCTCTCCTCCACATTTGGTATTTACAGTTAATTCGAACTCTGAGTGTCTTAACCATGATACTTTTCTTACTGCAGAGAGATCCTTAGGTTAGACTTGAAATCAAGTATACTGTCTGGTTATTCGTTACGATGTAGTTACTTTTAGTGCTGACATGATATCAATAAAATCAAAATCTTAAATTTATACAAATTACTCTTCGATAAGAAAATAGTAAGAACTTTCGTAAGGGTATATACATTTCTATTGAAATACCCTCCTAGAAAAAAGGTTAACAAATGGCCCTAGTAGTAGTTGATAAGAGATCAATCTCTTTTGAGTAGAGATGTTTAACCAATGCTTCAGACTATTGAAGTACAAAAAAAAACTAATCCCCAGCAAGTATTTGTTGTTGTTTTGAATACAAATCATCATAATGACACATTGTCTAGTATATTGCAGATTTCGAAATAACTGTATATATACATGCTAAATAACATGAAGAGATATTTTTAGCATAGATTCATGTCATCTAGCCTAAATCTATGCTCAAAAATCTATCCTCCGCCATAAATAGAAACAAAAAAAGCAAGTATTGATCTTCATTTGAGATGCTTCTTGAGTGACTTTAAATTTATTTAGATGACTCAATATTGAGCACATGTTGGTGGATATGGTTGCCTGTTTTGTTATTTACTTTGTTATTCTCTGAAGTCAAAAATTTATATGATAAGTAAGAATAAGCTGAATGTGAAGCTGATAAAAGCAGTCAATATTAACTTGAGTATGTGTGAAAGTAAAATGAAAAATAAGAAGTTAAAATTAGCAAAAGCTTTTCACTTAAAAAATAAGCATTAACTTGGTTACTTTTGTGGTTTTATGTTGCTACAAGAAACAAATTAATTGAGAATAAGCTTGGTGGAGGAGAGATATTTGAACATAGATTCAGGCTTTATATCTCTCCTCCACGTTTAGTATTCATTGTTATTTCGAACTCTGTGCTATGAACAACTTAATTCAGATAATTTTAAGGCTGTGATTTTTACTTTAAAGATTCAGATGTATAAAACCCTCCTCCTGATATTGCTTTTATCAAATAAGAACTTCAACCCTTCCTTCAACTCACTTTTCAAAAATGTTTGAACATGGCGCACTGTTGGAAGTACCTAAACTAATTTGAGATACATCTATAATCAATATTTAAAATAAAAGCCACTATTATATAATGGTTATCAAAATTTATTGCAAACTAATTATGCTATGGTCGAAAATAAGCTTAGTGGAGAAGTGATTTTCAAGCATAGATTCGGGCTACATGGTCTGAATCTACGATCAAAAAACCCTCCTCCATCAAGCTCATTTTTGCTTATCTTGACCCTTGATATTAATAACTTAAAATAACTATAAATTATTATTATTATCAGAACTATAAAAATACATGTTATCTATAAACATTACACAAAAACTCCTTTATTTATAAAAATATATTGCATGTTATAATTATAAAATCTAATAATTAAGATTATTTTTCTTTTTTGCCCACCCTATTTCTTATATAATAAAGAGGAATGTAGTGAAAGATATTTCACATTCTGCTTTAAATTGACTAAACTTGAAGAGTACCCTGTATCATACATAATGCACATACAAGAAACCAGTGTTCGAAATGAGCAAAAATAAGCTGAGTGACGGAGTGATATTAAAGCATAGATTTTGACTATGTAGCCTGAATCTATGCTCAAATATCACTCCGCCACTCATGGTATTTCCAGTTATTCCAAACCCTGAGATACCATATATCCAGGTCCATTTCATACCTGCCTACAGGTATGGGGGCCAAAAGGATTGGCCAAACTTTTACATTTTTTATGTATTAATTTGTAACCATGTGGAATTTTATAAGACTTCAAAGGGAAACTAAGCCCAAAATATCTTATTCGATAGAGCTTCAAAAATGCAGGCACTTACTAATTATGAAGTCACTTTTTAGTATGTCAACAAAAAACTAAAGTTTGAACATCCAGTTATGTTTGAGCATAACTTTACACCGCACTGTATTATGCGCCAAAGTGGTTTACCATTTCTAACTTTAAACTCAAATATCTAGAGAGTGAGAGGAGCTTTTCAAAAATTTAAAAAAGCCTCTGTTTGCATTTTGAAAGATCTACTGAAAAAGATCAGAAAATCAGAATAACATCTTTGGCCTTAGTTTCCCTTTAAGAGAAAAAGGCAGGGTCTCTACAAAAACAACCAAAACTCAGCATCAATTTGGGATGTAGGTAACTTTTTTAAATTTGTGCGCCCAAAAACCACCAAAACAGGTACAGTATGTCTTGGGTATGGTACTGCATGCTTCGAATTAGCTTTATTTATATATACACGTATTATTTTCCAAACTTCCAAACTGTAACTTTAGTTATTGAGAATAAATCTATCTATCTTATCATCTAGCTTATTCCATTGGTATTTTGAAACTTTTTTCACAAAACATTTTGTGAAACAAATTTTCTGGCTTGGTTTACCTCACTTAGATGTTTGATTTTTAACATGTCTTAAATGACTGTTAAGTTGTCGTTCTTTTAAAAGCACTTCTTGAACATGCTTTTTGTATGTTTCAAATTGTAATAGCTGCTTAGCATGCTCATCTTCAAGTTCAACGATACGCAATTGTAATGCCTTCTTGGTTGTTGATTCAATTGTATTCATAAGATTTGTAATTTGATCTTCACGTTCTTTCGTTTTTTTCTTTTCTTCAATAGAATTTCGATGCATGAGAGCTAAATCGCTCTTTAAATCATCAATATCTCTTTCAAGTTGCTTACATTGTTTGGTGACAGTTTTTTCATTATGTTTTGAAGTGGTAAGTGCGTCTTTTGATTCTGAAAATTTTTCTTTTGTTTTTGTTTGTTCATCACGGCTTGACTTTAATTCATTCTGAAGCTTATTTTTAGTTGACTCAAATCCAGTTTGCAGCTCATTCAAGTGCTTTTGGTTAATTTTTTCTTTAGCTTTTCTTTGGGTTTTCAATGTTTTAATTTCTTCTAATTTCTCTTCTAACTGAGCATGTAATTCTTTAAGTTCAAGGCGTTCACTATCTTGCTTTTCGATTTTTAATTTATCATTTTCATTATGAAGTAAATCCAAAGTGGTTTTCTGTTGTTCATGATCAAGACACATTTTATCATATTGCTGTTGAAGTGTTTCATGCCTGGTTTGAAGTTGTGCATACGTTGTGCTTTTAACAAGTAGTTTTTTTTTTTCATGTTTATATTGTGTTCCTAATTTGTCACGATCTTCAATTATTGAAGATAGCTCTTTCTCATATTTTATGCATTTCTCCAGATATTCATCAGCTCGTCTCTTAAGAATACATATTAATTCTGATTGTTGATCAACTCTTGATCGTAGCAAGGCTTCATTAGAAACTTCAAAAGAAAGTCTTTTGAATTTTTGTATTTCTTCCATAAAAATAAAGATACTGTGCCGTAAACACAACTATAAAAGGAAAAAAAGAAACATCAGTACAATAAATTATAAGTAAAATTTATATTATACATACAACACACATCTATTACCCAGTGGGCAAAAACCTGTTTAAAGTCCGCAAGATAACCTTAAAACAACGTTTGTGGGTACATTATACAGTAATATTATGTACAATACATGGTAAATACATTCCTTTATGCATACTATATGAAAATATATGAAGTAGTAATACTTATTAGTATTTAGCTTTGAAAAAACCCCTAACAATTTGTAAGTATGGATACAACCCACGGGATGAAAGAGTTGAACCCAAGATTCAAAATAACAATAAATAATCACTGTTTATGAGAGAAATTTGAACATTGATTCATGATTCATGATTCATGCTTTATAGCTAGCCAAAAATAATGTTTTAAATTTAAATTCGTTATAGCTTAAATGATAGAATTCTGAGATATCAGGCACTTTTAGCTTCCTAAAATGGGTCATCGAAAAAGTGAGACCCGGGGTTGAGACCCGAGACTCAAGGGTGGGTCCAGAGACTCTACATTTTTTAGCTGAGACCCAAGACCAGGGACCCAACTTTACAAAAATACTTTGCAGACCCAAGATTCGGGACCCCGGACCCGAAAATACTCTATGCCAAAAGTGAGCGAGTATGCCAAAAGTAAATTTAGACAAGAAGAGAGTAGTAAAGAAAAGTAGTAAAAATCTAAAATGGAAATTAGTAAAGCGGTGTTTTTAAATAAAATAAAATTTCAAGGAATTACACCACGCCTGAATAGTTCTTCGCCTAGATTTTGTATGTCATAGAAATTAGATGAATACAAATTTACTAAGGGAATATATCAAAGCCGTGGAGACTAGGTTAATTAGACAAAATGAAAATAAATCCAGATTAAAGCCAATCTCGCCCCCAGGATTTTTTGAAAGAAGGACAGTGCTTAAGCTAGCGTTGGAACTATGTCAAAAAGCTTAAATATTAGTGAGTAGACAGGGAATAATCTAAAATGCAAGGGCAGGGTGTATGTAACCGAGAAAAAGGACACATTTGTACATACAAATTGTCAAAACATGGCCTAAATCAAGTGTTTTTTTCTTCAAAAAGGGCAGTTTTTGCCTAATATTTAAAGGGGCAGGGTCAGAAGACCTGACCCTAGTAAAACATCGGAGGTATAGATTTCTGACTTTCTCGCCTGCATCGTGCTGAAACAAGACTTGTTTACCTATCAAAAAAATTTAAATCACTGCGCATGTCCAAAATGAAAAATTGTAATGGCCACACAGAGTACATAATATTAATAGTGTAGTGACCATCACAAAAAAAGCCCTCAAATTGAGGTTCATTTCCAAACCCACCCACTCATCCCGAGAAACGTCACAGGTTAGCAGAAAAAAAATAGATTTTTTTGTTCACTGCCTCCTTCCGACGCTATTTTTTATTTTCTTTGCCGAGAACTTGGTGTAACTTTCTCAGAGACATACGCGGACAAAACGGTTCTCAAGTTCCCCGCAAAGAAAATAAAAAATGGTATGCGTACAAGCAAGAAAAACATATTGTTTGATAAGATAAGTTTTCAGAGAGTACTAAGCTTTTTTGTCCAATAAGCATGGCAAGTTGGTATTATTGTGTTTCCTAAAAAAGGAGACAATAGTGTAATAAAAACTGTTTTTACTTTTGTTTGTGTCAAACTGCCACAGAAGAAACGTCAATTTTAAAAACCCACCCACCCACAAATGTCAAAATGATGTTTCTCCTGATAATTTGAGTATGGATGCGACCCCTATATACACGGGTGATACCGTCACTCTGCACCCTCGTGGGGGGGGGTTTAAAATCTAATGTTGAAACGACGCTTTATTAGTGTAGCAATGTGAGTATGGACGTCTCCCCTAGTAAATCAAAAAATTAACTAACCAATATTATGATAGAGAGTTTATCATTGTTTTGACTGGCATGACCTGATATAGTAGGAGGGTGCCGATCCTCTGGACAAGTGAGGTTGTCCAAAGGATTTTTGAATGCCTCTGGACGTCCCCCGGATACCCTCAATCCACATCTCACATTTCCGCATGTTTTTGCATGAGGTGTCGGAAGTTTTAAACTTTCGTATCAATATTCACTGCTTTTTTCTTACTTTTTAAAATTTTTTACACCAAATCTTTGACAAAATCACATTCTACAACATTGTAGTCATCAACTAAAGACATTTTCTTGTCATACTTCTTGCTCGATGTGCATAAAATCTAGAAAACATCATGAAGGTCTCGTTTCTTGTAAATTTCCGATCACCTTAACGTGAACAAACCACTCAATTTACCTCTGTAAAACTGTTCTACAAAGATAATTAACACTTGACAACATTTAGTAGTTCTTTCAAATCTAATACCCAAACGCGAAAGAGGTTTTAACGAGGTGTAAGTCTATTCTTTAAGGATTTAATTATGAAATACTTTATAAAACTTGCGTCTCGAAGATTCTTTAAGCCTATTTCTGATTGTTTTCGTAAGTATACCAATACAGGTTTCATGTGTTCGTTTTCCGCTTCGTTTTTACTGCGATTCTCCACCAAATTCGCCTCATTCATTCTGCTCTCTGATGCATTTTATTTAAATAAAAAATATCAAATACTTTTCTTTATATTTCAAAATCAGTAGAGGTAGTTAGAATTTTTTTCATACAAATGGCGGAAATCGATTCAGGTAAGCTTGAAACAGCTGTGCCAGCCCTAAAGTACTTTTTATTTCTTCGATTGCTTATCGAACGGTATCAACAATCGATTTCGAACCAATCGATTAACTTCGATTGGTAACGATTAATTCGGCAATCGTAAACATTCGATTGGTTAGGGACCGTCGACAATATATTTTCGTCTCCCTTAGCAGCATTTGGCTGCAAAGGGTAGGAGGAGGTAAGGCTGAGGCTGCTAAAAATAATGGATTTTGTGACGAAAATTTTATTTTTAAAATATCACCAATAAAGCTATGAAAATAACCGTACAGCTACCAATAAGTAATCCAAAAACATCCTAGGCCGAAGGAAGTAACATTACAGTTGCTCTTCAACCTTAATTTGAATAAGAATGCCGTAAATTTTCATGGTTCATTATTCCATCGTGCTGCCACCACTATTTCGCCACCATTTTGCGTACTCTATTTCCGATTTCCTGTTTCGGATTGAAATCTCCATAATATAAATCATGAAAAACAAAATAGTTAAAAACGGCTTTCGATATCATAAAAATCAAAGATGGCGCTTTTCACGCAGAGAAATGCTTGTTTTTTCACTGCGTTTCTGTTTGTGACTATGGAAAAGGCTAAAATTTAGACAACGCTTTGTTGCTGTTTCAAAAATGCAAAAATGCAAAATGCTGCTAAGGGGGACGAATATATATTGTCAACGGTCCCTTAGTTAGATCTCAGTTATTACTTGACTGCCCTATAGTATTATAGGGTATTCGGTAATGTCCGGAACATGCCAGGAAATTTTCCAGGGGGGGGGGCAAGAATTTAACCAAAATACAAACGGAATTCCCCGGAATTCCCGGTAAATTTCCAGAGCACTCCAGGGCATCGGCACCCCTCGTCTGTCTGAAAGAAGGAAAATTTAACAAAATATATTTTTGCTACGGTCTGCTCGCACTGAAATTAATATTTTTACCTCCGTTACCAAATGTTATCTGCGATGGAGGACAATAAATATTGAGATAGCGAAAAGGTATATTCTCTTTATTTTTAGCTACTATCACCACACAACACATGAGGAGGGTGCCTACTCACCAAATCCCCCGTCTATATCAGGGGTATTACGGTGGCCACGGTGTTTTCAATTCTAATTCATGATGTGCACCGTAGCTACCCCGCATTTTGTTACGGGGTATAATTATTTTTTTCACTTTCATTTAGGATAATTCACCAAATATCCAGGCCTCTCGAAACGAGACACAAAGAAGAACACCCGTGCAGATGATCGCACGTGTAAACAGCCATTATGTCAAGTTTAAATTCTTTCATTTTGTTGTGGTTTATGTATCTGCATCTGTCTGTGACTCATTGTTCGTACCTCG
>JAUELI010187718.1:0-17338 GCA_031471325.1 Catablema vesicarium
TGCGCTAGTAGAAACGCTTGTACCATATTTTCAAAAAATATAATAGTCAATAAAATATTATAAAATTATAAAAAAATAATTTTGCATTGCCTAATTCTGCCTGACAGTCTTACCGGCAACCGAAAAAAAGTAGCGCAAAATATGATACTGCCTACCGTGTACGGGGAAAAAATTCGCCACGTCGACTCGCAATATTACGCAAAACAACAACACACTATCCATTCCTGTTTTATTTTTCTACAGCGTTGGTGCACGAATTATTACTCTACTGATTTTTATCCACTAAAGGAATTACATTCACGATTTATAAGGTATTATGAACGAATTACATCTATTAGTTTGTATTATTTTTATCGCTCACCTGCATCACATTACTCATTTTCTAAAGAAGTAGTCAAGGAGCTTGTTATATCATTGTGAGAAGAATGCTTGCTCATACCTTCGTGTCGGTCAAGTTGAATTAGCTAATTCATCAGAAACACGAAGGTGACGGAACTTGACTCTGATGACGTCTGTCTGGCCCTCAGTCATTCTCGTTACAGCAATTAACATAGTTCCTTGACTCTTTTTTCTCGTTCTTTGTTTGTTTCACATTTATTTTCAATATCTAGTGATCTACCATCGTCACAGTGGGCTCGCGAGTTGTCGCACAACATTTCTTAGTTTGGCGCTGAGAGATTTTTTATATATTTCATTTTTTCAGGACAGGTCATGTTCAGTTCACGTGGACATATCACTTGCTTCACGAGGTTTTTATATCAGTTTTCACAGGGTACCAGGGGGTAAATCAGCCAGAGCAGGTTTAGTGGGATTGTTACCATTACTACCCATTATTTTTGGTTTTGTTTTGCAGCCACACTGATACCATAACAGAGACCAAGTCTGCCACCATACAGCAAAGATTTATCTAGACCGGACGTCACACGTTATTTGTAGGTCTTTCTCATGCACATACACCTCGCATGTGTAGCCTTCTACTCCATCTATATAATGTTTTTTAAGTATTTTAATGACATAAAACACTCTAATTGTTAGAAATTTTGGTTTTTGCATGTCTAGGTACCAGATTAAAGAAAAACAAATGTTCTCACTTTAAAATTATATAATTCAATCTAAACTTAATCTTATCCGTTATACAAGAGCTACAGATTTTTATTCCCTAACCAAACTTTCAAGTATTACTGTTAAAAATTATCGAACTCTTCTCTAGGAATTATCTTCTTATCACTCTCAACTGGTAAATCATGAACTTGGTCTTCTACAGATGGATAATAATATTGAAATGTTTTCGACAGCAACTTGTGATTTACTCGGTGATCTTATTATAAATGATCCTACATATGTAATAGCTTTAACAGATAAGCTCATTGGAAAATCGAAAATATTTGAACTGAATAATCTTAGTCTCTCACAGCTCTTCTGTAACCAAATAAGTACTTGGATGTATAATTTGATAACAGATGACGATATTCAAGATGAGATTGAAAAATTTGCGAATTTACTTTCTATTGCTAAAAAACACTTAAACTGGACTGATCTCACACTTGTTGAAAATTTAAAAGAATTATCAATTAGGCTATTAAAAACCAACAATCCATCCATTTTCTACCTGTACAACTCTCTTCTCGATGTTAATAATCCAGAATTATTAGCTATTGTTGATGCTACAGAACAGAATTTTATGTTACATGATTTTGCTGTTGGTAATGAAGAAGAAATTGCGCACACAATTACAACTCTGTTTGCAGAAGGAACTGGGGAATCTTGGAAGAAACTTTTTTTACTTTGTTATCATTATAAACTCAACATTTTACAAAGTGTAATAGTAAGTAAATTTATATTTTATTGAGCGAGTAATAAAAAGTATATATTTTACAGATTTGAATCAACAGTCCCTGTTTTTCACACTGGTTTAACCTAATCAACTCTTCCCAGATTCTGGGAGTCTATCCATTTTGACAACCTCACCATTTTATTTAATAAGGCCGGACATAACTGCAAATTTCAAATGTGGAGGAGAGATTTATGAGCATAGATTCAGACTATGAAGTCTGAAGCTGTGCTCCAATCCAGCCTTGTTTAAAGGTTATAAAAAGAAAGATGAACATTAGAATGTTAATATTAGGGTTAACAAAAATTGTCATCACAGATGCATTTCGTCTCTCTTTTACATTTTTTTTGCAAACTCAAGGTTTGAAATAACTGTAATTATCAAATGTGAGGGAGAGATTTTTGAGGATAAATTCAGACTTAGCCAGTGGGCCAATACCTGCTCAAAGTCAGCAAAATAACGTTACAGCAATGTTCATTTGAACGTTGCTCTAACTTTATTTTGCTGACTTTGAACAGGTATTTGCCCACTGGGTTAGCCTCAACTAAGCTTATTTTCACTTATTTTCAACCTTCCCAATTATTTTTTTTTAAACTTAGAATGGTGTTTTGAGTTTCCTAAACAAAAAAGATTATGATAAAGCTTCTGCAATACTTCAACATTGGAAACCTCTTGCACCATTACTCTTGTTGATAGTATGGGTAGATTGCTCAGATTTTAATGAAGCTAAAATGTTGTTGAAGTGTTTACTGGGCAATGAAAATGATGTGACTGGTTATTTTGCTCCAACTTGTAAAAAGTTGGCTTACCAAACAAAACTTATACAATGGTGTATGGAGAAGTCAAGGTTTGTCATGTTTTTACCATTCTTGGATTATGGATTGTTTCTTTACTATAAAATCCATTCACAGACATGAACCCAAAGTAAATTTTTGAATGAATCTTAAAGCCATTAAAAATATCTTAGTCGTGAATCTTTAAACTCAATTCTCTCATTATTAGTCTAAAATAGATTCTTAATTTTACTGCATTTCTAGTAGGTTTTTTGTATGTCAAATACTGTTTAGATGGCAGTGTTATATTTTCCTAAAAATATATATATTTTCAGGCATGCTCAGTATTGTGACATTGAGTTTGTATTTCTCAGTGCAGCAAGACTGAATATAACAGTAAATATCAAATATGGAGGAGATATTTTCAGGCTATACAAATTACTCCTCCACAGATCTTATTAACTGTTATATCCAGCCTTGGTATAGGAAAAAAACAAAAAAGTTAGTATCATCATAGTTCGAAATAAATGTAAATACCAAATATAGAGGAGAGATATTTGAACATAGATTCAGGCTACATAGCCTGAATCTATGTTCAAGTATCTCTCCTCCACCAAGCCTATTCTTACTTAATTCAATCCTTGATCATAGTAAGTATCATCACGCTTTGTTTTTCAGAGCAATACTGGGTGAGGAGTATGACACAACACCACTCTTAGACTCACTTTTTAAACAACTTGGTTCAAGTTCAGTCTTGTCTGTTTTGAATAAAACTGGACTTTTAAAACTACTGAAGAATGAAGAAGTCGTTGATATACTAGAACAACAGCAGCATCTTGATGGAATGGAACATTTTGAGCCACCAAACAATGAAGTTGAAGTATTTTTATGCTTCACAATACTTAAGCGTTTCTTGAACTTGATACTAGCTTCTATAAAAGGAACTCTTACTGAACAGGATAATGTCAAAGTACCATTTACTAGTGACCTTGTCAAAACCTATATTGCTGAAATATCAATTGATGTTATGAAAATTGAACCTATAGAGCTACGATTAGAAATATTAGAAAATATATTTTCACTGTTGTTCTTGCGTTCATCGGACTTAAAAGATCATCATCAAGAGGATATTGATTATGATAATATTGAAGAAATGAGTGTAAATAGCAGTATGTCTCGTGGTATGGATCGATCAATATCACAAAGTTTAGATTCTATAAGTACTGTGGGTGATGACACACCTGAACACAAGTCTAAACCATCGTCTTTTATATTGGAGAGCATAATAACTAAACGTGCATTATTTGAGCCATCAAGTAAGTTATCTGAAGTAGCTAAAGATAATATCATAACAACTGATAATGTAACAGAAGCTTTATTGCAAGAGATAGAGGCATCATCAACAGAAACAATAAAAGGTCGAACCCAATCTGAAGAAGATATAGAAAACATTCCATTGCAATTTCTTGTAAATATGGATATTGTTAAACAGACGTTAATAATGCTGGCTGATTGTCTTGACAATGTAAACCGTGGTATTGATGTGGAAACATGTGAAAAGCCTTCAGGTATCTTGTTTGGTTTGAATACTTTATTTGGCTTTACAAGGCTGAAAATAAGAGCTAATAAGTTCTGTGGAGAGAGTAGAAACACCCATACCAAACTCATGTCTCTATAATTAGAATGGTACGGATAGATTCATAAAAATATAAACAATGAACTCACTTTTCGGAGTCAGCAAAATGGCCCTTTTATAACAAAATTATCTTAATTTTTAGGTACCTCAAACACCTCATCTGGCAGCAAATCTGAACATCAAATATCTCGATTAAATCATTACATAAAAGAAGCAGAATGGAGATTACAATTAATAACTGGATTTTCTTCAATTGAATCATCGGGTAAGAACGGTACATATCTTTGAGGTAATGGTAAAGTAGGGTATACTGTACGTGATCTAAGAAAATGTGGTAATTAAGAGTGCGTCTATTTTGTAGAATTCCATAGAAATTTTATTTCGATTTGTAAGGAGAAATACATTTTTTGACAATTTTAATTTCAAACCTGAATTATATTAGCAATCATGAATAAATATCCTCATCCACAAAGGTCTCATTCAGTTCAGAGATTGTGACAACATTTTGTAACATTCATTTTTTTGATTTTTAGTAGGGCAAAATAGTAAAGCTAAACTTGATGATCACGTTATCTCTCAAATGTTGAGCTCTTCAGAAAGTTTGGTATACTTAACACTGACAAAAAGTGATATCATACAAGCAAAGCAAGTCATTAAAATGTTTAGTTTGTCAGGTAAGATTGGAATTTTTTAGTTTAGGTCTTTTCATCTTGCTTCTTTCTTGATTATTATTGTAAAGAATCACATGTTACTGATACTATTAAAGTACTTGTACTGAAATGTTTTCTAAGTTTTGAACAGCTTTCAAACCAGTTTAAAACTAGTTTATATTTGCATGTTGTTCACTACAGTACCGCAAGTAAATCTTTTAAAACAAGAAATTTATACTAATTATGCAAATTTGTATCTGCCCCTATGTTATGTTACTATCTCATTTCTGAATACTGCAGAATAATAACCGAAATTAAATTAGTAACTACTGCAATCCACGCTCGTAATAATCTGATTTAAAACCGAAGAAGATAATCTTCTATTTTCATTTTTCCAACCAGTTTTTTCTGTAAACAAATTGAGACACTCACTCACTCATAATTTTATTTCATTGTTACATTAAGCATTAAGGATGATATAAGAGCGAATAAGCTCTAGGGAGGAGTAAATTTTGATATTATGTATTCAGGCTACATTGGGAAACATAGTTTAGTGGTACGCTACCATTTTTATTTGTTGTCATTTGTCGGTGCGGCCCAGGGATCTTATATGTCATGCTTTCACTCGAGCCCATGCCTCTTTGGAGTCAGCCTTGGAACTGGCAAGTCGCAAATTTATCCTGCCCTACCACACTTGGGATGCGCAGCGACCAGGGCGCTATTTTCTCATTTTGGTTATTTTACATTTTACTTTTGTACATTCTTTTTTTTCGAATACATGAAATGAGGAGGTGTGCGCCAGTCTAGCAGGATTTTGAGTTATCAAATTTATCAGGCTAAGATAGCTTTTCAGAAGGACAATGTGTATTTGTTCACAGGCTAAGACAGCTTTTCAGAAGGACAATGTGTAGTTGATCATTGAGTTATTGAGTTTACGGCAGGGCTAAGGTCAATCTATGGATTGGCAGTGCCAGGGCTAAGGTCAATTTATGAATTGGCAGTGCCAAGAGCCGAATATTATATGCGCGCTCAGTGCACCTCCGAACGTTCCAAATTACTCCAACTATGTTGTTTTCTTATGTCTCTTCCCGACAATTTAACCACTAAGGCCTGAATCTATGCTCAAAAGTCCAAATTTGGTAATTTCAGTTAATTTCGTAACCTGAACATTATAATTGTATAATATATTTTTATACTTTTAGAACATAAATGTAGTCAAGAAGTAGATTTTGTTGAAAAACTAGCAATAACTTCCGAAAAGTTGTGGAGAATCTCTAAATCTGAAAAACGAGAACATAAACATTCAACTCTATCATTTGTGAAATCAGCAGCCTCAGCAGGAAAGTTATCATCTGAAGTGAATCAAGCTGCAGAATCTATACTCCAGCATCCATTTGTTATTGATACAGTCCCTCATATGCCAATGTTATCAATGAGCATTTGTGCAGATCTGTTGTTTACTTTGCCATTGCCATTTAATGTTTGCAAAACTTTGATAGATCTAGCAATACTGAAAGCAGAGGGTAAGTACATTTGTTCTCCTACTTCTTGACTCAATTGCGGTATTTGCTGATTATTATCAGTATGCCAGCTGTGTGTTATATTTTGGATGAAGCCCTGAAACTGTCCAACAACTTTTGTATTTTTTATGTTCCATGAGAAATTGCATCTGCAATATACATAACATATTTTTTTCAATACTGTCCCTGACTTCTATTTATCTTTGTTATTGTCATTTAGCAGGAAATGATGCAGCAACTGCTTCAATACAACTTCAAACCAAGTTATCCGACAAGCTAAAAGATATGAAAGGACTTCTTCAGCTGGCTTCTAGCAGAACTCTTAAAGTCTTTCAACTGTTTGGAAATGCAACTCCTTCTGACTTCATAACTCTTTCATTATCAATTCCATCGAAATTGTTGCCAGATACAATAGAATTTGAAGAAAGTAAATTTGTACAAGCTCAAAGTGCATTCCAAAGTGTATCGAATCATATTAGAAATATTCAAAATTCTTACGACGAACTTGTTGAAGATTTAGAGGAAGAAAAAAGCGAATCTAGTTTAAAAGAAAAAGCAAGTAATTTATTTATGGTGTTTAACACAGAGACAATTGCACAGCTAAATCACATTTCTGTTGCTTATGACTACTTACGATCATTATTCAAATATGTTAATACCTTGTCAACAATGCAGTTATATTATAAATATCGCAATGAAATTGATTCTGGTGTAAGAAAAAATGAAAATGCACGTCCGCTATCAACTATCAAAGCTGCAAATCCTTTTGTGGTTTTTAATGAAAGCATTTCCAAAACATTTAGTCGTTTGTTATTTGAATATCAGATGCCACCTAAAAGGCTGGAATCTTTTGCAAACCAGACTGATGTAAAACTAGTTAAAGTTATTGCACAGAATTGTGGCGTATCTGTCAGCTCTACAATCAGAAGAGTAAATATAAATGAAAAACTACTCTTTAAGAATCAAGTAGTTATGAATAAAATTGATGGTGAATCAATGAATGATATTGAATCTGGAAAATGTCCAAACTCAGCTGTTGAAGAATTATTAAATAATGCACTCGATATGATTTCAGGTATGTCTTTAATAGTTGAACACATCAAAGAACGAAATATATTTTCTCGTAAAAATAATGAATATAAATTATAAACAATGTAATTTGCAAAACCATTGAATCTTTTATCGCTAATTGCAAATTTTCTTATTGTAAAAGAAAATCAAACATCCTGAAAATCAGCAAAATTTATATTGAGGATTTTTTATCTACATTTTTATGCATCTCACTATTGAGCTGATAATACCTGAAAAGATTATAGAAAGTTAATCATTGACAATTGTCAATACCAATGTATTAATTAAACAGAAACTAGTAAAAACTACCGAGTCGAAGTAAGGGAAAACCAGCTTAGTGGAGGAGTGATTTTTGTTAACTGTAAATATCAAATGTGGAGGAGAGGTATTTGAGCATAGATTCAGGCTTCATAGCCTGAATCTATGTTCAAATATCTCTCCTCCACCAAGCTTATTCTAGTTATTTCAAACTCTGCCAATTAATAATGACAATTCTGCACTTCCCTGCTCACCCAACAGAATTTTAAATCCTAAAACTTAAAATGTAGTTAATAGTTGAAAAAAGTTCTCTTTCCAATTTTTAATAATTGTCAAAAATCTGTTGGTCCAAGGCGATTTAATACTGTCATTTGTATTTGTATTCAAATTTAAATTTAGCGATATAAACCTGTGAGGTAATGATAATAACACCTAAATCATCATTTATATGTATTCTGTGTTCCAGACAATTTTCTCTCTGGATGAATTCAGGTATGCTAAACTTAGATAAGAGTCTACAGGTTTTTAAAAGATTATAATGGCATTTAATAGCTATTGAATGTCATGGATTAGAATTCTGAAAAAATTAACGCTTCTTTTTATCATCATCTGCAATGCTAGTTCTTTTTCATAATTTTTAGAAAATGAACAACCTTCTCGACTGACTGTTTCCGAAGTGTGTCAAGTTCTTCAGGTTTCTACAAATGAACTTGAAAGAGTCGATTTAAACGAGTTGAAGACATGCGCAGAAAAATTATCATTTTTTATCAATCTGTTTAATCTGATGTTTCTGCATGGTTTAATGTTGATATCTGCTGGAAAATTTGATCAATCGTTTGTTGTGACAACAGCGGAAGTATCTGCTATTCTAAAAGGAGCATTTGGTAGACTTATCTTGCATAATCTATTTGTTTATCGTGTTGGTGAACTTGGTATACTCAGTGCTTATGATATTTACCATTTTGTTTTTTTGGGTGGCATAGAAACAGAATTTTTCAAAACAAAGAAGGATTTATCATGTATGTATAAAAATAAACTTTTTTCGTGAACTTTAAATTGGTGGAGGAGCAATTTTTCTGCATAGCTAAATCTCTCCTCCACATTTGGTATTTGTGGTTAATTAGAACTCTGAATAGGAAGAATAGTGGTCGTAGGAGTTATTTATAACAAGGATAGAGTCAGTGATTAATTCAAGTGCACCTGACGTCTTTATGACCTAACTTTTCTATATTCTGACTTATGTTATTATATTTTAGGTTTAATAATGTCTTGTTGGAGATTTTAAGATTTAGAATGTAGTATAATGTAGTACTGATTGGTTTTATATCTGTGATAATAATTCTTTTTTTTTTCAACCATAATTTTTTTTCTGTATTATTATTTTAGGGACCTTATGGCTTTCATTACTTAATAAACACACACCATGGACACACACGCCAAAAGAGTATAATCCATCATATTTGTTTCTTTTATCTCATGGTTCAATAGATTCACCTTTGATACAAGTAAGTATCGAATAAACCAGATGTGAAGGAGAGATTTTTGTGCACAGATTCAGGCCATACAGCCTGGATCTATGCTCCAAAATCACTCCTCCGCCAAGCTTATTTTTTTCACTTATTTTGACCCCCTTGTAGGGAATCTCATGAAAAAAGCTGATTAAAAAGGAGTGATGTTAATTTGATCTTTTAATTTTATTTTCTGCGAATATAAGAATATATATCTATCTATTCTACGATGATGGATAAATGAGAGATTTGTTTGACATCTCTCATTTCTGTACTGATATTCATTAGTTTGACAGGCTTATCTCAAGTTTTTTATTCATTATACTTAGGTTGTTTATCCCAGTAAAGTTCAAATTATGTTAAAATCATCTACAATGGAGTATCTTGATGAACATGTTGGCATTGATGCAGAAAAAAAGGAAGTAAGGTTCTTTTGTTTTTGTCTGCGTTTTCATTTTCAACTGTTGACATGGTTATTATAGAACTAGTCTCTTTTCCAAGCATTTAAAATAAATCACACAGATAAGAGTTCTAAAATTATTTTTTCTTCTTTAGAGTATCTGAGTACTATGCTACTAACTGGATACTATAAAAGTTTTCAAAATGACCTTACATTCTAACTGCATCTCTGTTACTTTTACTTTCATCATTCTAAGAACCTTAGAGAAGAAGAACACATTTAAAGTGCAAAATATCAGTCATCATATAACTTCTTAGATAGTGACTTGATAGCTATTCTATTCTAAACTAATCGCATTTTTTTCGTTCGTTTATTTACATATCTATGATGATCAAGGGTCAGGGTAAGTAAAGATAAGCTCTGCGGGGAAGTAATTTTTTAGCATACATTCAGGCTACAAATTGTTACTTAAAAATTCCTCCTTTGCATTTGATATTTCCAGGTAATTCAAACCTTGCTGATAGAAAACTTTTGTACATGTAATGTTTGCTATGAAAGAAGCAGGTTCTCAGAGACTCATCACTTTTAAAAATCGTTATATAAATTCTTTAAAATAATTCTTTAAAGCATTGTGACGTTTTTCTGTTTTAGATATTCATTCCTGAATTGGTTACATTGCAAGAGAAATGCTTTACTTTAGATTCTCAATACAAGGGACAAAAACATCACGGTACAACCGCAAGTATATCAAATCTATTGGCATTTCTTGGTGAATTGGCGTCGCCTGTTCTCAAAGAAAAGTTGAAGCATGCTGCTGAAGATCATTTTTCAGTGACAATTGAGAAACATGACTGGACTTTACGTTACCCATACGTTCAAAATACATCCACATTGCTACCTGATGAATCAGTTAATTTTTCTCATTCTGAATTTTCTGATATGTCAGATTTAATTTCAACCTATTTAGATGATAGCAGTCCATTAATTGGAGCTTTCATCAAGTTATGTCTAACTAGAAACAAGTTAGCAAAAAATGCGTCTACGATATTCGAAAATAATATATTGCATACGTCTGTTGAAGAAACAGATAATACATTTAATGTTTTTAGTACATTACAACGTGGATTAGAAGAATTCACAAGAGACACTGCAGATTATAAAGTCTTAAAAAACTATACACTAGAAAGTACATCTTTGTTTGTTAATTTCTTAAATAATATTTCTTCACTTGAGCAAGGACTTGATATTAAACTCTTACAGCTGCTCTATTCAACTATACAAAATCTACTTACGCATAGTTTTTTATCAACACTATCACCAAAAGATTGGTCTAACGTACTTCCAGTACTTATACAATGCTGTTTATATACACGTACATGTCACATTTTACCACTATACTTTCTCGAACTTATCTCATTTCTACCTCCTGTGATATTTGATCTATTATGCACACATGCTGTTGTGGAGAAAAAAGAAAAATTAGAAAACATGTTGAAGAAAGAAAATCAATTAGAACTTCTTGATGAATTGAAACAACTACGTAGTGGCTTGAAGGAGATTACCCTTTTAATCAAAAATTTCCAAAGAAAAAGTTTCTATATTCTACAAGTTGTTAATCTCTTAGAGGCAGAAGATAGCTTGGATATATTAAAAGTATGTTTAGAAAATGATACCACAGATGAGGAGCTTTGTCAATCTTTTCATGCTTCTTACGATGAAATAAGCTGGTACAACAAGGTAAATATTTGTTTAATTTAACAATAAGCTATAAATGTTAGAATTATACTGGAATTCGACTTAGTTCTGAGTGTTTATTTGGGAGTAAAATGGATACTGTGACTGTACACCGAATTATGGCATGGAGAATGGAGAAAATGCAGAATGAAACCTATCAAACATGGTTCCGAAATAACTTTAAATGTGAGAGATTCGGGCTAATTAGCCTCAAACTATGCTCAAAGATCACTCCTCAACCAAGCCTATTCTGAATTCTGAACCTGTTCTATTCTGTTAACCAGAAGTATCTTTATAAACAACATGGTTTAGTTGAGCATTGTTTATACTAATGTAGAATATAATATATAATATTTACCATTCTAATTGCTCATGTTTCTAATGAGCTATGCCACTGAACTTTTACCCCTACATTCTTGAAAACATTTTGTATTGGTCCAATGAACATTTTATGGATTTTGGGTTGTTCAAAAACAGGTTGAAAAAGGCTCTGAAGAAGATTGTGACTAAATCGTTATTTTTTCTTGGTATCAGCATAATGCTAGCCCAAATTTATGAAAAAATACATTTGATTATATGGTAAAGTTAGCCTGGAGTTATTTGTCCATTTTAATTCTAATTTACTTTCCTATAAAAAGTATAGTCTATTTTTTTAAATTAGTCAAAATATTTATGCATGGCCTGCTTTGTTTCTTGGCTGTCAGTTTAATGTCTAATGGGCTACTTTCAAGAACTTTCTTTCGATTTTCATTCTTTAATGAAGAAATTACAAATTTTGAAGAGTTAATAGGGGGGGTAGAGAGTTTTTTCATTATAAATAATTTAAGAGTAAATTATCTGATATTTAGTATTTCTCTTTATTATCTGCACTGTATAAATTTTTAAAAATTTCTACCACTCTTTTGTACCCTCCAAACCTTTATGAAAGAGGTTAGAAAGTGGTATTTTCAAAATACTTGATAAATTACTGGTGTATTATTGTTCTTTCAATTTATTGTGCATCTCTTTCAGGTTTTTATTGCGAGTAAAACACATGGTAAATTTAGTGCATTTCGTAACTGGCAAGAGGTTTTGATGTACGTAAAAGCTGATGCAGAATTTGTTTTAGAATTTCTTATTACAAACCGTGAATACATATTATTGGATATGTGGTTCGATATAATTGAAATTAGTGACCAGTTCAAAGAGGTACAATGTTTTGAATTTCGAAGGATTTTTTTGCTATTTTAGTAAAATGATTTAAAATGTCACAAGACTAGTTTGTGGTTATCTTTTGTGCAATTTTAGTTGTGTTTATTCAATACTGTACGAACCACTTAATTTTTAACAATGCAAATCATGGCATCAATTAAAAGCTTCAATTTTTTAACTTCAAAACGACAGGTTGTTACAACTTTTTTATTTTCATTATTCAAGGTATGCATCAAATCAAAACTAGAGAGCATGTTGAAAGAAGATACCTCAGATTATTTAATCATTAGATCTGTACTTGAAAAAGTGAAAACAGACAAAGAGATGATATGTCAAATTTGTCGAGAAGTTTTAAAAGAGAATCAAGTGTACAACAACAAGCATTTATTTGTTATTCAGTACATGCATAAATATTTTTCGCATTTACTTTCACCGTCAGAAAGTAAAACGCTGCTTTTTAACAAGATTGGTATTCTGTCTATTGAGATGATTCCTGATGAATTTAAAGATATGTACAAACAGCTGCAACACCAACCATTGCTTATCCTCGAACAACTGTTGATGAACATGAAAGTTATGATTGCGAATAAGATTATCAAATTCATAAATAAACAAAGTAAATTAGAGGAAAACGATACACTTTCCTCACTCGTTTGTGAATGTGATGATTTGATTGCGAAGTATGCATCATTGTCTTTGGATTTGTCTACTCTTCATACAGAGACAGCACCTGGTATGCAATATGTTGATTTCTTTTTTAAGTAACTCCAAGGGCCGAAATAATTAGGAATAGGCTTGGTGGAGGAGAGATATTTGAGCATATATTCAGGCTTCATAGCCTGAATCTATACTCAAATATCTCTCCTCCACAGTTGGTATTTACAGTTGTTCTGAACCTTTGAACTCTACATGTATAAAATTATTTTTTGTAATACCATTTTTTTCCTTAAAGTTTGTATAAATACACTTTGTTCTCATAGTTCACTCACCAATGCACTCACCCATGCACTCACCAATGCACTCACCCAAAAATACACCCACGCTAGCTAGAAAAATATTCACACGTTCCCCACTTGCACATAATATGACATCTTCATTGGATCCTGCTATTTCCCATTCAGATTTCAGTTTTAAAGTTGAACATGAAGAAGAGTTTTTTGAGAAAAGAAAAAGTTCAATTTCTCATCTAAAAGAAAAGAAAGACTTTACACCACCATTGCAATCTGTAGATAAAAAGTATTGGGTGAAAGATGATAAAGTGTCATCTTGCATGCAATGTCAAGATTTATTTAGTATGGTAAGGATAGTTTTGCTTTATCTGTTCTTTGGATGGAAAAATACAATATGGTTTTGGCGTTTATTTATTTTTCTTTCTTACAGCACTGACTGACCAGACTGAAATGTATTAAAATAATTTTTCTTAGACACATAAAATGCCTATATAAATATATGTCCTTTACGTATCATTATAGTACACAGTATATCATCAGCTTCTGCGAGCTGTTTATTGAATATTTGAATTATTTTCAGAGTGCGAATTAAATGTAAATACCAAATATAGAGGAGAGATTTTGAGCATAGATTCAGGCTATGTAGCCTGACTGTACAATATGTAGCCTGATTCTATGCTCAAACATCTTTCCTCCACCAAGTTTATTTTGACTTATTTTGAACCTTGATTGTGAAATTAAATTTTTCACTAGTTTAATCGCCGCCATCATTGTCGTCATTGTGGACGAGTTGTCTGTGCATCTTGTTCAACATTTTACAGTTACATTCCACGATATCAACGTAAAGAGCGAACTTGTGTAGATTGTTATCAGTATATTTATCAACCACTGTATGTAATTATTAACGTCTTATTTTTTAAATGAGTTTGTGTACCTCTGTGATTTTGTTGCATGAATGTTTTTCATCCTTAAAAATTAATTGAGTAGATTTGACCAGCATTGTTTTGTGGAAATAATATTTAGACCGCTTCTTATGAGTATAACTTTCCTTTCATTCTCTGTAGTAAAATGATAATTTTGTTGATAATATCAGGGTTTGAAATAAGTAAAAATAAGCTTTGTGGTGGAGTGATTTTTGATTATAGATTCAGGCTACATAGTCTGAATCTATGCTCAAAAACCTCTCCTCCACATTTACTATTTGAAACTTTTAATTATTTATCATGAGATTTCATGGAATTATATTTTTAGGCCATCCAGTGACGCACCCTCAACAACAGGTGAATACTTTTAATAATTTTAAAGACTTCCATAGTATTTATAGTGCACTGTTGTCTTGTTGGTGGTGTGTATATAATGTGCACCATTTTTAATTGAACTAATGACCAATATTTTACATACTTACTGACTAGTTATTACATTTATAGATTACATTTAATATTCTTCTGGCAGTCTATCAAGAATATTTTGTATAAGTACTCGTTGATTTATAAATTACATTTAAAATTCTTCTAACAGTCCATTGAGTGTATTTTGTATAATTACTCGTTTATTTATAAATTACATTTAAGGTTCTCCTAGCAATTCTTCTAGCATATTTCGTATAAGTACTCATTGATTTATAAATTACATTTAAGATTCTCCTAGCAATCCTTCTAGCATATTTTTTATGAGTACTCATTGATTTTTAAATTACATTTAAGGTTCTCCCAGCAGTCCATTGAGTGTATTTCGTATAAGTAATCGTTCAGCAAAAAAGATGGAATCACCTGGTCCTCACAACACCGGTGATAATCAGCCAGTGTGGATATTAAGTTGTGATATTGTAACAAATAAAGAAATTTATGATGAGTTTAGTTTTGAGCAGGTGAGTTTAGTTTTTACACATGTTAAAAAAGATATCCTAAGAAAAATAGATTAACAAAAAGTCACAATAGTAGTCTTTAAAGTAATATTAACTTTATTTCATAGAAGCATTGTTTTTGTGTGTTTCGTTTTATGTTTATACAATCGTCACTGATTTGTTTTGTTTTTGGTCCAACGTGGCTAATTGATTCCAAATCATTATCCTTAAAGTCCACTATTAATCCATGCTAGACTTGGGTTGTATTGCTACCAAAGTTTTTTCTTTCTTTTTCGATTCTAACTGATTATTGTAACTGAAAATATCAAATGTGGAGGAGAGATATTTGAGTATGAATTCAGGCTACGTAGTCTGAATCTATGCTCAAAAATTACTCCTCCGCATAACTTATTAGCTCTTATATCCGGCTTTACTTATGGTTTCAGGCTCCAAGTGCTTCTCTGTGTTTATCAATCATTGATTTGTATAGTAACAAGAAAGCTGCAAGTGGTTTGTTGCTAAAGTTTTGTAACGATTTATCACATCATTTGCAATCAGGAACAAAACGTGATGAAATTGATGTTAACATGGTTGCTGGGTTTGTTTATAATATCCTCTTTACAATTTTGTTTTACATCAATCAGTCTCCTCCTCATGTCTTCAATAACCCAAATTATAAGCTAAGGCGAAATTTAGATACATACATTTCTGCACTATTCTAGCTTAGTCTAATTCTTTGACTGAATTATATATGTGGCATATTGGGGGCTCCAAAAGCTGCTACTATTTTTACAGGCTAGCTATAATTTTGTTGTGGTTTAGTATTTTAATGTTACCAAAACGATTGCATGTTACTGATTATAATTTTGATAAATTAAAGCAGTTGGAAATATTTATTAAGTAATTGCTTTTGTATTGATACTACTTTATCAGATTGTGTATTGTATGTTACCTACCAAAGGTCGAAATCACTGTAAATATCAATTGTGGAGGAGAGTGTTCTGAGCATACCCAGTGGGCAAATACCTGCTCAAAGTCATCAAAATAACGTTAGAGCAAGGTTCGAATGAACGTTGCTCTAACGTTATTTTGCTGACTTTGAACAGGTATTTGCCCACTGGGTAATGCTTAAAATCACTCCTCCACGAAGGTTTTTCTTCTCTTATTTCGACCCTTGATTAAATTTTACAATGTATGTCTTTTTTAGTATGATAGAATTCATAATGAACCATGCAAAGTTAAAATTCTTGAAGACAGGTGATTATGGTGGAGTTGAGCTGTGTGACACGTAAGTTCTTATGTACCAAGACAAAAAGTAAATAATAATAATCATAATAAATAAAAAATTGATATCTTTATTTCGAGTAAAATTGTCAAAATCTGTTTCAGATTAACTCCTTCCTGAATATTCACTAATTGTTTTGATAGGGTAATAATGACTTCAATTTCTCTTGATAGTTTTTATAGATCTCTTTCTTTCGTTTTTTTAGACATCTTTCTCGGGTTGAAATAATAAAGATTTTACTAGAAGCCAACTGGCAAAATATACCAACAATGCAGGAGCTAACTCAACCAGAATCTCTAAGGTAACCTTCGTATTTATAGCTACTCATAGTTGTATCAAAGAAAGGTAGGTATTTCATCAATGATTTAGGAAGTGTCATTATGCGCTGGATCAAGCAATTGCAGTAAGCAAAAACCTGTCCAAAGTCAGAAAAATAACAGAGTTTATTCAACGAACTTTGAACAGGTTTTTGTTTACTGGGATTGCATTAAAATGAATTCATAATATAAATATTTTTTCACCATAGATCTTAAAATCAGTCTGCTACCAAGCTTATTGGATTACTGCTGAAAGCAAGTAATACCTTTAAACCGGCGGTTTTCTTGTTTTCCTTGTTTTTCAGCGTCAAACATAGCGAGATTTTAGGCAATACCATTTAGCACATTTAATAATTTGTTCCAAATCCGGG
>JAUELI010187829.1:0-10759 GCA_031471325.1 Catablema vesicarium
TCAGCATATTTCGTAACCTACAAATTGCTGAGTAAACTCTTCCGTAACTTTTGAACCAGGTATTGAAATGACTTGAAATTTTCAGGAAAGATAGACCTTGAAGTGAACTACTGAATTCCAGAAGAAGAATTCTTCAAATCATGACGTCAGCAATTTTACAGACGATTTTTTCAAACGTCGGCTGAATATGACATCATCATAGTTTTTACCCCCCCCCCCCCATCACAAATAGGGTTAAGATAGGAAAGGTTATTCTTAACATCTGTAAATGTTCATGTGCAATCGAACAACAACAAACGACCCGGAAAGGATGAGGTGAAGGAACATTCATATTTGTCATTAGGAGAAAGATACCGAAGCGAAGCCAAACAAATGGTAATTGATATACACACCAGTGCATGCATACATGTACACAGGTGTATAATTTGACCCCCCCCCCCTCCGATTTTTTTGCAATAACTTTTTTTCTACTAAATATTTTTACTCGAAATTTTGTGACTTTTAGTTTCTACCTATTTGACATGCATATGTGAAATTTCATGTCGAACCACGCCTTTTTTTCGAAGTTATGGCTTTTTTCTCAAGACGGGCTAAAATTTTATTTTCTGAGTCCATAATCGTTCCTAAATGTGGGATATGATAATTTTATATCACAAAAGTGATAAATAATGGTATTAGATGCAAAAAATAGCCAAAAAAACAAAAGTTCAAAAATTAAAAATTTTCAAACAAATTCATACGAGGGTTACCAAAAATGACGTCATGGTTAACATAGCAACTGTATAGCATTTTTTATTTTTTAACGTACTCTTATATGATCAAGCTATTACTGCACACAATTTGGTTAGCATAGGACATTTAGTTCGGAAGTTAGTTAGGGGGGGGTCAAATTGACACCCCCCCTTCCCCCCTAAGAAAATAAGCATAAAAAAAGCCTGGGAGGAATAGGGCTAAAGCAAGTTTGCATAACAAAACTTTGTATGGATAATGATTTTTTAACGTTTATTAGTGCTACCATTGTTTTGTGTTTTCTCACCATAGTCTGTCACGATATACTATAACTATGCAACATGCATAGTCATCATTTGTAATTCAGAAGTTACAAGGAAATTCGAAGCAAAAAATATGGCAACAATAGCAAAAATATTCAATTCGACAATTGTTTCCAATTTGAGAAATATTTTTGCAGAGCAAAGATTGTTTGGTTTACATATACTGTTTCCTTCCAACCTTTGCAAATTAATATTCTTAATAATCCTACTGCCAAAAGGGGTTTTGAATTGAAAATTGGCATATAGCTAAAACACTCGACTAGGATCCTAATGACATGACCTAAATTTGTACTGATGACGTCATGAGGTATACACTGAATGACGTCATAATTTAGGCCCATTCAGTCCTAAAATGAAAAGAGTGCACTGATTCTGATTGAATTTGCTACACTGAATAAATTAATTATGCTGAATATGTTACTAAATTTTTAATTTTACAAGCGACTTCATAATTTGTGCAAATTTAGGTCGAAAAATAAAAAGTGTACTGAATAAGATATACTAGCACTATTCACAAGTGACGTCATAATTCAGGGCGATTTAGACTCACAAAAATATAGAGTAAAAAAGATGATGTTACTGAAAGTTGTAATTTAACACGTCTGTGGTGCAAAATAAAATTCGATTTCTTATTAGTTTAGACACCTCTACCTGGAGGTGCTGCCGTACCCCAATTGTCCTTGCCTATTGTCTATAAATGTTGTTTCTGAACATAGTGATTAGCGTAGGCTAATTATGTTTCATGAAGTAATTTACTAAGTGAAAAATGGCCTTCAATGTCATTTTCTTTTACAGATTGGTATGAACAAGGTTATACAAGGTTGACTTTTCCGACATCATAAGGCGAACAACCTGGCATAGGTGCGTCTTGTTTTGCATTGCCTTAATGGTGGTTTACAGTTTATATAACTGTCTCATACATTCCTTTTCATATCGTTTTTGTAGGAGAGCAATTTTGCCCATATTGTTTTAATGGGATTAAATTTCGCTAGCTCAAAAATTTGAGAACGGGAATCAATAATAAAACAGATTTTGATTTTTCGGGATTATTTCCGATTCACTTCGTGTTCGTAAACAATGAATACATCCAAAAGATATCAACATCAAACATGAACACCATGAGTCAGGTTAGGAAAAATAGCGGTAACTTCTTTTTTGGCGAGGACTTGATATCTCGAAAATGTAAAAAATTCACAAAATTTAATGCCATCATGGAGGTATAGAGTGAAAGTATCTACCGAAGATAAATAATACATCCCAACTTTTAAATCGTTCCCCCTTTACTTACAATTAACATTTTTGCAGCGTGGACATCATAGCCAGAAAACCCGACACTAGCATGAGCATTACGAGAAGTGAACGAGTTCGTTGTTTAAGAATTTATAGTACACTTTTTTCTAACTGTTAGGCAAAAATTTCTTAGGGCGCCCATACAAAAAATCTTAAAATTTATCAATCGCCCTATTAAAATTATCACGGTTTTTACAGAAGAGTTTCCTGTGGTAATTTCTCACAGGAGATAATCTCCATGGAAACCATGCGTGATGTTCTTCGACGCAGCTGGCTCTCATATGCACACCTACCTACGCAAAAAATAGCTTTCGAGCAACCTTTCCCGTGCTATTTTCTCCTACTACGGGTGAGTGACTCCAAAACCAACCTGATCAAATTGAGTACTAAAATGATTGTGTTTATCTTCGAGAAAAAGTTCGTACAAGAAACTTTTTTCCTAGATAACATTGTTATTAAACTCGATCTCAACTCGTTACATCAATATACATATACTAATCTTTAATTGGTGAAAACCTTTGTGATTTTTCGAACACAAGCGCTTGGAGAAGCTAACTCCTAGCTGTTAAGGACAGTTAAAAATACTCAGTACCAACATCGCAATTAAAAAATTTATTGTCAAAAGGTTTAGTACAGATAAAATTGCTCAGTATGGCAATTTGAATTTGTTACTTTCAAAAGAGTAAGGAAAACTTCAAAATTCAAATAAAAATAAGAATGCTCCTTTTGTAATTAAAAATCTAAGAATTACTAGTTCAAACTGGAAAACGAGCAAAGCAAAATACGAACTCCTGATACATTATATAATTATATAACAACGTGTATTTACACTAAATGTATATTCTGAATCTCATGTACTATAAAAAATGACAATAAAGACCTATTTTTATTCTATATTGACAAATGGTAGCCCGAAACAGATATTTCCCAAAAAATAAAAATACCATGACTACCATACCATCAGCCAAGGTGATGCGATTAAATTAGAAATAAAAATTGTAATGTATTAGGAAGATCATAGACACAATTTTTCTGATTGCCATACGTAACATTGTGTAAATCAATTCTTACTAGGTGAAAAGCTACTATAAATATAAGATTGCAAATTTTGTCAATTTAAAATTTGATGTAACCTAAAAAGATAATCATCCTACATATAAAATAAATATGTCGTCTATAGTTACATAAGAAAGACTCTCCCGTTCACCTATGGTGCATGAATCTAAGCTTGAAAATCACTCCACCCCCAAGCTTAGTTTTTGCTTATTCAGACCTTTTTCTCAATAAATATTCAAATTTTAATACAGGTGAAGCATTGAGAAAAAAGCGAGTTACAACATTCTATACTAAAAAGAAGAATTTTAAAATATTATTGTATAATCGTATTAAATATATTCAAATATTCACTAAACTAGTATACACAAGGAAGCAGCTTGTTTGCTCTCCCAAATTTCATGATATTAGGTAAAAGAATAATATAAATCAATATGAAACTTTATCTTACTTACCGCAATGCTTCGAATAAACGCCCCCTTTCCTTTATTTCAAATAAACGCCCCCTCTCGAATAATAGTTGAAAAAGAGACAAACTTACAAAAATTTATTAAACGCCCCACTCTTTTAAACGCCCCCCCTCGAATAGATGGTAATGTTTTTGCCATGATAGCAATCTTACAAATAAAAATAAACAGTGAAAAACTGTTGTTTTGATTTCTAAAAGTTATTTGATTCAACATGAAACACAACATATCCTAGGAAATTTCTACAAGCAAGCAAATTTAGCAAGAGATTTCTCCAGTAGGCTTGTGCCCATAAAGTGAAGAAGTGAAAAACAGTCATTCCAACAATTTGTCTCTCCATAGAGAAACCACACCCTATTTCAAAAAAAAACATCAAAAAAAAGAAATATAATATAATAAATACATTAAGTGAAAAAACATTCCAAATAAATATGTTCCAGAAAAGTGTCCCTCTCGACAAATAAACAAGTTCTAGTCCTTCAAAAAGACCCTCTCGTGATATTGCTTCATAGAACCATGGAGGTAATAGAACAATAAAATTTCGTCAATTGTGATATCCAGTATAGTAAGAAATGTATATAATATATAATATACAATAGATAAATATTGCAAAATATAAACTGTAAATGACCAGTTCAAACGTACTGTATTTGAATGGGCGGTTTTTAATGTGTTATTTCTTGATATTAACGTTTAGTATTGCAAAAAGTAGAAATAACCAAATTAGCATAGTATTGGTGCATCGTTAAGGCTCATATGCCAGTGAATAATGCACAGAACATTGCAAAGTTTACACAATATAGATGTCAGAAAGTACTTCTTAAATCATTATAGTGATAACGGCTTTTTAGAGATTTCAGAAACCAGTAAAAAATTACCATATGCATCAATGCTGACAACTTCAAATGATAATGTCAGTATGTATGTCAAAAAACATCACCAATAACATGTGTCATATTCTAGGAGATGTTTAGGAGATCTTAAAAAAAGGCAAAATATCAAGAAAACTTTTAGGAGGCGTGAAAACTGGATGAATGAAATGCATTGGGGAAAAATAGTTTGATAACTATAGCTTCCTCACCTTTTACAGAGGATTTTACAGAAACAAAAATAATAAATACGACAACAAAGTTTCACCATTAAAATAATATAATCCATACATAAATTTCGGTTTTCTATCTTAAATCTACTAAATATTAACCACTTCTTAATAAATAAAAAATTTACTTGCTTTCGTTGGACAGTAAGTACAAATAGTTACTTGCTTACCTTGGACAGTAAGTAGAAATAGGGAGAAAAGATTTTCGAGCATAGATAATCTATAGAACAGAACTCGTTAGCTCTTACATCCAGTTTTGCAACACTGCTGAAGGCACTAGCTTTTTCTAAAATGTTGCAGTAGATAACTCATGAAAGCTAAGGTTGTGTTTACATGAGACCTGATATGAACTCATACCGGCAGGAGTTATATATTTTCATATTGGTCTCTGGTCAACTTCTTGATGTTGTTTACATGATCCGGCCGATATGAAACTCATACCGGTACGAAATCGTCATGTAAACACCCCCTTAGATAATACATTTATATATAGTCTTATTTTTTTCAGTTATATATTGTTCAGTTTTTCTGTGTTTGGTTGAAACACCCACTTCATAATTGTATAAAAATAATAATGTCATAGGGAAACACTGCCAAATTGTATTTTTGGAGTTACGAAGTAGCTTTATGTAGTTTACAAGTTCTGCTACTACATTCCTAGTGAAAAATTTTACACCAAGGAATTAGCTAAATTTGGGGTTGCAAGTTATGTAAATATAATTTACAAAACGAACAAAATCTTTAATCAAAAAGTTCCTTCAAAACTAATGACCTGTGCTGAGATAAAATAACATACTTTATAATAAACAAACTAAAAGTTCCTAATAAAATTTCTAAACATTATTTCATTTATTCTAACTCTTTGTGCTCAACAAATGTGAGACAACTTGTAGTGAAAAGACATAATTATTAACTGGTGTTAGTTTATATCCTTTCACTAAATCTTCAAGTTTACTAGATGCATGCATATTAAAATAGTATTTAAAAGTAAAAAAAACTTGAAGTACAAATACCAAAGGATTAAATGAAATTCCTTTTTCTTTACATAGCATACTAAAATCTTTATTATTATATACTGTATGTCTTTATAAATACAACAATCTTGATTACGAACAATACATCAGCAAACATCAAATCTAACATACCAACGCGGTTTGAAATAAAACTAAATGTGAGGGAGATATTTTGAGCATAGATGTAGCCTCAATCTATGCTTAAACATCACTCGCTTCCATCAAGCTATTTTTTTTTACTTATTTCAACCTTTGAATAACTATATATAACTGTAATATTGCTGATGTGTCTGCCACAACTTCGTCTTTTACCCAATCACATTTCTATTAGAGACACAATTGTAACAATTTAACCTCTATTGGATTTCAATTTTAAAGTTTCAACATTTTTGAGGGTATTGTGAAACGTCAAGGTATGAATTAACGGTTTTGCTATTTCAGGATTATTAACGGTTTTGCTATTTTACAATTTCTCAACTTTTGCTAAGAAATTTAGGTTCCATTATTAAAACACTGAACTGGTTTTTGTTTAAAACAAATGCACCAATATGCAATATACATAGAATATTTCATTGTATTTTTAAAAAAAATTCTGAGAAAGGAAGCTTGCAATGAATTTGCTTTTAATTTTCAGTTCTTACTTCAAAAAAATTTAGTTTTTTTATATACTATTTTCCAACTTTTGCTAAGAAATTCAGGTTCCATTATTAGAACCCTGAACTGATTTTTGTTTTAAACAAATACATATGAAATATTTCATTCTATTTTTTTAAAAAATTAGAAGAAAGGAATGGTGCATGAATGCGTTTTTAAATTTTTTGACTTTGAATAACCTTATTCGGAATAATTTGAATTAAAAAAATAAAATAAAATAACAACAGAAAACAATATAAGCCTAAATTTGGGTTCAATTAAAAATTTAGTCAACACAACACCTTATAGCCACCACTTGAACTTATGGAATTTTAATAAAATACTAAAATGTGGTGTTAATTTAGGACAAAAGTCAAAAAAAAAATTTCTGTATGTACCAGACATTCATAACGGCACATATAAATTGTTTCACCTATCAATATAAATAAAAGATCCTACCGATGTCACAGACTACATAAATAAGCAACGATGTTACTTTTAACGGTTAGCTTTGCGGCATGAGTCAAAAAATGTTGCAAAAATATGCTGAATATTTCTGTAAAGGATTTATCATCCTTTTCCATTTGAGAAATACCTTTTATGATAACATTAATAATGGTCTGCGGACATGGTACTGTTTCTGTCTTCAAGTAGATTAAATCCATTGCATTAACATGTAACATATCATCAGCTTGAATACTTCCAGTATCAAATGCTTTACTAAAATTTATTTGGAACAAATAGTTGTTTATACATCCAACTCTGTCCATAAACGGTAAATTACGTACTCCCCCTGTATTACAATGTGACTGATGAATTGCAGTTATGAGTTTATATAAACTAGTTTGATTTGGATTTCCATACATTATGTTGTTGTTTCCACGATACTTTGATAGATAAGAAAAGAACTTACAAAGATTGATCAATGTTTTGTCTTCCTTACTGATATAATCGCAAAATAAATTTTGATGCGGTACACCATCAAGAAGAAATTCAACATTAAGCGGTACTTTATTACCATTTACAGCAGAAAAAGATTTGTACTTCATCCATTTTCCCTTGAAAAAAACAACAGGGAGAGTTCCTGATTTTGCTGGTGCTTTTGTTTCCAGGAATGGATTAAACTTTTTTAAACCAGAGAGAGTTTTTCTTGTGATTATAATTCTGAGCACAGACATATCACCATAATCAAGAATATCTAAGAAGTAAAACTTTCCAATTGCTAGAAATTTTAGGTTTGGATATGCAAATTTTACTTCTTCATAAACATTGTCAGTGAATGTTGTTGGATGTAAAGTCAAAACAGCATCTATATCAATATCAAATTCATCTAAAAGATATTCTGATTTCTTAGTTGTTAGTCCTTCTTGAAATACCACTTCTGAGGATTGGATTCCACATTTATAGCAAAGAGAATCGAATTCTACACAATCACCAAAAACTAAGCCAGAACGCATCTTTGAAAATACGTGTCGATCAGGGTCTTGAAACCTTGATCCATCCTCAATAATCTACGAAATATGAAGAAAGCTATGAAAGTTATTTAACCATAAAACATATAAAAATATAACGAAAACCAATAACTATACAGGGCTTTGAAAAAACCTAATGACTGTGAACCTTCTGTATACTACTGTAGAGGACACAAAAAGATGTCAGGTGTTCTATCAACATAACATTCTGGAAATATTTGATGCCAGAAATAACATTAAATTTTCTTGTGAAAGCCTTGTTTTTTATTATCTTCGACTCTCATTTTCAATGCATGGTGCTCTTGATTTTAGTATAATAATTAGCAGAACATGTATTTGAGTAAATGCATGATAGAATCATCAAACATGGAGCCATGGGGGTTCTCAGAATTTGGTGATTTTTTTCTTAGAAAAACTAGATAAAAATATGGCAGCTATCAAAATTTGAACGCTCTATCATTAGCGGTTCAGGAAATATCGCAATTTTAAGATTTCATAAAATGCTGACCAGTAATTTACAGACCAGATCTAGAATCCTCAATAACTATCTTTATATTCATCCAATTCATATAAAAATGTCCATGTACATAGGGAATCATAATATCTTCAAAATTATATCGAAAAAATATGGGGAAAAATTTCATAATGGCGTCTTGAGACTAAAACAGAATGATTTTTTTGTAAATTTTTTCAATATTCCGTTCCTGAAATTACATGGGCACAACAACTATAAATATTAATTTTTGTGTACAATGAAAGTAGAGTCTATCCTCTGTAACATATCAAAAAATCAACTTGGACATGTTTATGGTTGAAGCAGAATTTGTAAACAAAATTTATCAATAATTTCTAATGTTTTGCTTAGCAACGAGTAAAAATACCTTAGCAACGACCATCTTAGATGACTGAAAACTAATCATGAAGTGAATTTTTTTGAGGGTCTGATAATATTCTCATTGCTCTCAAGATTGAGTTTCATCATTTCAAGTCTTTTTTACCATACAGAATCTGAACGGGGTATACTTTAGATTGACCAGAACTTTATTTGAGAACCTTACTGGGCTGTCTATACCATTGAAACATTCAATTTTCAGGAAATGCAAGTGTCAGGATCATTGAACCCTCTCACATGCTTTTTTTGAGCCTGGAAATAAGAATTTTTGTGAGATTTTTCGGGTTTTTGGCATTTTCAGGGGGAAAATTATGAAAATTGGAAATGTTAGAAAATTTGAATTGCACCTTTTCTTCTTCACCCATGGGTTTAGTTTTACAATATATTATGGTTCATAGTATTTTTATAAGCAGAAATCCTAAATTGTGCCATCGAAATTAGAAAAAAATGGTATGTTTCATCGATTTTTCATTTTTTCCAATGTTTGACCCCCTGAGAATCAATAGAAATAAAATTTAAAATTTTTGTTGTTGTGTTCAAGACCATGGGTAGTTTACATTCAACAAAGTTCAGTACTTTATTTGCGTTTAATATGGATGGAGTTATATTATTTGTCAAAATAGGGAAAAAAATTAATTGTACAAAAATACCCTTGAAATCCTGATTTCTAGAGAACCACATTAGCTAGAAGGCTGAAATTTTGACAGTAAACTTCTTTCATGGATACTAATACTATCAAATGGCGAAAATGGTGAAAACCAACCGTTGCTAGGGTATTTGTACCTGTTGCTAGGGAAAATAGTCCAAAATTGATGTTCAACGCAAAAGTCAATTTCTCCTCAACTCTGATTATGTCCAAGTTGAATTTCTAGAATGTTCGAGTAAAAAGGTTGTTCTTTCTGAAATTATAAAAATTTAGTCATGAACATGTTGTGCCCATGTAATTTCAGGACCGAAACATAAAAAAAATCCAGTATAAGATCATTTATAGCTGCCATTATTGATTTATTTTCCAATTTTTTTGCATATGATTATGAAGATACTATGTATCCTTACATATTTGTGCATTTTCATTTGAATTGGATGATTATAAAAAGAGTTATTAAGGATTACAGGTCTGGTCTGTAAATTGCTAGTCAGTATTTTATTAAATCTTCAATTTGCGATATCTACTAAAATTTTGCCGGCTGTTAAAGTTCCATATAAAGTTTTACTGAGGAGAAAATCAGGCAAATCTGAAGACCCCCATGGCTCCATAACATAGGGATTTTGAAGATTCTATCATGCATTTACTCACATTTACGATATTATTTATTATTTCAATACAAAATAATATTGTGTATTATATTATGTGGAGGAGAGATATTTGAGCATAGCCTGAATCTATGTTCAAATATCTCTCCTCCTCCTCCAAGCTAAGTACTTAATTCGTACTGATACTTTATACTATCTGTTATGTGAGATTTAAAATGACAAGAAAAAAACGTTCAATTAAGGTAAGGACCTAATTATCTCACCAGACGAACTACAGCGCTCGAAATAATTATTGAGTGACTGGCGATCTACATGATCATAAAACTAAAAATTTTGACGCTCAATACAAGATTCTGCCGTTCAGTGATTTACTGGAGTTGGATGCCTAAAAACCCTGTCGCCCACCATGGTTGGGAGACGAAGAAAATTTTTCACTTTAGAACCTCTAAAACAGTCTTTAAAGCTTTAGAAGCACGCTGAAGCAAGTTGCAGTTATATGATAGAGAAACATGTATACAATATGAATTTAATAAC
>JAUELI010187940.1:0-10746 GCA_031471325.1 Catablema vesicarium
GCAAAAAAGCGCGTTGATTTAAATTAAACTTTGAATTATGTGACCTGCTATCGCAACGAGCCTATATTCAATAGAATGAATAAAGTTGTGTCTCCTTCCTTTTTCATCCTCCTAGATCACAGGTAATCCCCGATAGGAGGAAAAGAAAATAATTTTTATAACCAATGCGTTTATAAGTAAGAGTAGTAAATTTTCTACCCCAGGGCTCTTTTTTTCTTTTTGGCGATCAGGGTATGAAAGAGACCTGGTGACGAGGTCGAATTCAACAATGATCGTTATACAATGTTGAAATTACGGTAATTACAAATAACCACTGAGGGCCAATATCATAACAATATCATGTATAATTACCCAGTGAACAAAAACCTGTTCAAAGTCCGCAAAATGACCTTATAACAACGTCCTAACGAACGTTGTTCTAAGGTTATTCTGCGGACTTTGAACAGGTTTTTGTTCACTGGGAAGGCAATTACTATGGAATATAATTGCCTCCTCCACTATTTACTTTTAATTACAACATTGTAGCAATACATTTGGATAATAAAAACCCTACAATGTAGCAAGAAAATTATAACAATAACAACCGGAATAATTAAGACACTAACTACATTTAATTAGGATTTTAAACTTCTTCTCTGGTATTCATTTTTATATGTACGTTTACATACAATGTAAACTGTAACATAATCACTAAGTAGGAGAGTGGAATGTCAATATATTTTGAAACAGAAGAACATTATCAGTAAACATACATTGCAAGTATGTAGGGTGTTGTTCTATTCGATAGTTCTGTTTTCTTTCTTTCTACCTACATTTGTTCACTTGTTTCCTCTTATGGCTCTACCTATGAACATTTTTACTTCTTATAATGCCTTCACTTTGTTCGTCTGCTACCTACATATATTGCCTTGTTTCCTTTTATTGCTTTACCTGAGCAATTTACTTCTCACTATAGCTTTACTTTTTTATATTATGTTCGTCTTCTACCTACATCTGTTTCCTTGTTACAACTTTACAAATGAGCATTTTTACTTCTTATCACAGCTTCACTTTGTTTATATTACGTTCGTTTTCTACTTACATTTCTACTTACATCTGTTCGCTTGTTTTTTCGCATGGCTCTACCTATGAGCATTGTTACTTCTCATCATAGCTTCACTTTGTTTATATTGTGTTCGTCTTCTACCTACATCTGTTCGCTTGTTTTCTTGCATGGCTCTACCTATGAGCATTGTTACTTCTTATCATAGCTTCACTTTGTTCATATTATGTTTGTCTTCACTTTGTTTATATAATGTTCGTCTTCTACCTACATCTGTTCGCTTGTTTTCTCGCATGGCTCTACCTATGAGCATTGTTACTTCTTATCATAGCTTCTATTTATATTATGTTCGTCTTCTACCTACATCTGTTCGTTTGTTTTCTCTTATGGCTCTACCTATGAGCATTGTTACTTCTTATCATACCTTCACTTTGTTTATATTATGTTCGTCTTCTACCTACATCTGTTCGCTTGTTTTCTCGTATGGCTCTACTTATGAGCATTGTTACTTCTTATCATAGCTTCACTCTATTTATATTATGTTCGTCTTCTACCTACATCTGTTCGCTTGTTTCCTCCTATGGCTCTACCTAATCAGAGGTATAATTGGTTAAACATAGTTGTAGAGATGTATGGATAAATTATTAATCCAAATCAATAAGTGGCTAGGAAGCATTCTTTAAGACCTGTTTTGAGGTTTTTAAAATTGTCAAGTTTAGTAGGTAGAAGTAAAGATTGGATTTCATTCCAAGATATCAGAGAATATTATTTAATTGAATTTTTTCCAAAACCAACGGTTTTAACATCAGGAATATTGTAAAAGTCAACAAAGTCCTTATCATCGACAAGGTCATTTTTAAAAATAGTTTCAATTGAAAAATATTTTGCAAGTGAACCATATCAGAGAACTTCATTATCTTGAATTCAGAATACAGCTTACAGGCTGATTCTGTAGGAGACTTAAAAGACCTTCTCATGGCACAATTTTGAAGCACAGAAATTCGTTTAATAAATGAAGTATTCGGCTGACCCCAAATTTGGCAACAGTATCGAAGATGGGAATGACAAATTACATAGTATGTTAGCAAAATATGGATATATCTCCATTGGCTCTCTTGAGCTTGGCTGCAACAGCATTTATTTGAAATTTCCAGCTAAGGTCACTATCTAGTAGGACACCAAGATATCAAATACATTTACTGGGTAGAAGTTTTTTACCATTAAGGAAAATCCTAAAGTCATAGTTTAGGGACTTTTGAGGGCTTCAAAGAGGATACACTCTGTCTTACTAGCATTCAAAGATATTTTGTTAGCATTAAGCCAGTGGCACAGGGAGTTCAAATCTTGCAGAACACCATATCTTATAAGTTTATTAGAAGATTTAATTCCAGCAATAGATACAAATTGCTGACGATTCGTTAGGTATGTCTTAAGTAGGGATAGAGCTTTTCCACGGATTCCGCAATGGAAGAATTTATTCAGGAGAATTTCATGGTCAACAATATCAAAGATATGAAGATCAATAAAAACTCTGAATGCAAATTTACCCTTGTCAAGAGCATCCATTATTTTCAGAGAGATATTTAGGAGGGTTCGTGATGTAGAGTATTTTTTCCTGAAACCAAACTGTTGCTTGTATAGAACTTTATTTAATTCAAGAAAGCCATAAACACGTTTGTATATGTCAGTATGTGCTGAATCATATAAACAAGGAGTGCTCAATACTCTTCCCTGCCTAATAAACGTCCCCCCCCCCGCTTGTTAATTTTTCGATTAGGACCCCCTCATTTATTAATTTTTACTCTTTGTCAAGAGACAAAAATTTTAAAACTGGATATTACTGCCTATAATGCTATAATATACTAATACAATTATGCAATGACAATGTGGAGCTTAAAAACAATGCAGTTTATTGATAATCTGGGACAACTTATCATTAACGCAGAGTCTTCAACCCGTTTTTTACCATATTTAAACATTTTTTGAAAGATTACGTCCGTATTTACGTTAGTATTTGAGTAGGCAGGCTATGGGGTCCAGACGATTCACCAGATCAAGAGAAGAAATATTATAGCAATGCACCACTTTTTTCACCTTCAGTAGGAGTATATTTAAAAGTTTAAAAGTATAATCAGAAATATCACAGGTAATATGAGGAGTTTCAGACTGGAATTTGGTTTCACTGATACCAATAGTACTAAAGTCATGCCCAAGTTGACCAAGAAGGATATTCAGTTCATCAAAATGTTTGGACGAGGATGCAATGTTCATATGAAAAAGAGAGCCTTTACTTGAATCAATCTTTAGATTAGAAAAATCATTGTTATGATAATACTTACAGTTGACCGCACCCACGGATTCATTCAATGACGCATCAAATTCGAGTGTATTGAGTTGTACAAGAAATTCCTTAATTTTAATTGAAGAGAGATACTTATTATAAACTAGGGGGGGTTGTAGAAGCAAAGGGGAGTATTTCACCAATACATTTGCAGCAGAATCAATCATCAGTTAATTTTTGAAGGGAGGCTTTGGCTTTTAGACCATTGCATTTAATATGTACCCAAAAGTCACATATATTGCATTGAATAGCCTTGTGATTAGATTTAACAGATTTTCAATATATACCACGCGGAAAGTTGATCATTTAACAGAAAGAGACAAAGAATAAAAAAATAACAGAAATTGAAAAAAAAAAAATTTTTAAATAAATTTTTACCTGGATAAATCATGTGTTCCAAAAAGCAAATTATAGTCGCTGTAACTTTCTTAGTTTCTTAAAAAAGCGATAAAGTTCAGAGAAAATTTTTTTTCAAAATTTTTTGGTCTCGGTCCCCTTCACTCTGTATTTTGAAAAATAGGGTGTCTCATTTTTTTTTTAAAGTTTCAGGTTGGAAGAAATGGCATTTTTCATTAATTAAATTTCGTAAATTTTCATAACTAACCCAACTAAAACGTCCATATCGTTTTATCTAGACTCTCCGAGAAAAATCATGGACACCCTTTTGTTCCTAATAGATTGATCTAACTTTACCGAAATTTTAAAGAAAATGCGAACCTCTGACGAAACTTTATTGCTCTGGGCGTGGAAAAAAAATGATTTTTTTCTTCTTGTGCACACGATCAGGTGAAAAAATATCCTAAAATGCTCTAACTTTCGAAATATATGATATAAAGTGGATAAATTGTATTATTTGCTCAAGCTAAGTAATTATCTTCACTTTTTACACCGTTTTAACATTTTTTTTTTATTATTATTTTGAAGGGCGCAAGCCACCTTAATAAAGCACTTACACGAGTAGAATAACCGCTACGGTTAATATCACTTCAAAGACGCTCACTTTATATATTACTTGCATTATCCGTTAGATAAAGTATGAACTTATATAAACTTACACATTTTTTTGATAAGAACAACTTTATAAGAACAGTAAGGCTGAAATAGTTCAAAAAATAAGAACAAGCTAAGAACAATGTTAGACTGAAATTTTGCTGATCATAAGAACATAAGGCTGGATTGATTATATGCCGTTCTAAAGAACAATTTAGCCTGAATTCGTTGCTCTAGCAGTTTACATTTTCCCAGTAATACCAGAATAAATACAGAATTTGTTAAGTTTATACGGACAGAGAGGTTTGCTAAAATAAGAACAAAATAAGAACCATACGAGGCTCAAATTTCTGAAATAATAAGAACATTGAGGCTGAAGAAAATTTTCCTGGTTCTTATAAAAAAAAAGTGTATATAAATTTGAATATAGTTTAAACTTATTGAAAACAGTTTAAGATAGATAGGTCTCGTGAGAATATATGTATAGCAGAACGCGTAAAATTAAATTATGTCAAGTTTAATATGAAGAAGTAACAAAACAGCAAGCTGAAATGATGAAACTTGTCTAATGACAGAATGTTTTATTTATAGAGATTAGACTTTCTAAAGAAAGGCAAAGCATCCTTCCTTATTCAAGTTTATATAAGTTCATACTGTATCTAACAGATGCAAGTAATATAGAGTGAGTGTCTTTGAAGTGATAATAACCGTATATATATATAGTATATAACAAAAGATATTGCCCTGTACAGGCGAACTTCGGAGCGAAGTTCATCGGGAGCGCAGGACAGCTGTTTCGACCTCATTTGGTCTCATCAGCTGCGCAAACCCTGATGAACCTAATTTGATGACGATGGAAAGTCATCAAATTTGCTCTAACTCTGCTTGTGGTTGCAGAGAACAAAGACGCCGTACACGGTAAAAATAAAAACCTTCAAAACTAAAAGGGAAAATCAAGTGGTTAAAGGGATTTTGTTTCTGCTCCTAAAGTACAGGCAATTTGAGTTTCATGAGTGTTACAAGAAAAAAGTCTAAATTCAAAATACCATTTCAAGGCGAAATTTTTTACGGCTACTAAACAAAAAATAAATATAAATAAATAACACAACTAGTTTAGGCGCAAATTTATGAACAACACCCTACTTTATACTAGATTGTCGAAATTGACGTTTTCGAACAAAACTTTGAGGTCAATAAGGTTAATTTCTCTAATGAGCATTTAACTCCTCGCCATAGCTTTACTTTGTGTTTATTATTTCGTCTTCTATCTACATTTATTCGCATGTTTCCTCGTATGGCTTTACCTATGAGCATTTTTACTTCTTATCTTAGCTTCACTTCGTTTATTATTATGATCGTAATCTACATACATCTGTTCACTCGTTTCCTCTTATGGCTTTTACCTATGAGCATTCTTTATTCTTACTATAGCTTCATTATGTTCGTCTTCTACCTATGCCTATATCTATTCGCTCGTTTTCTTCTTGGTTGCAGCACAGTTTACGCTTCTTTTAGCCTACTTTCACATAACAAACAGGTCTACCCAGTTTTTCTATGCTGTTATTGTTGAATTGTTGAATTGTTGAATCGTTTACATTGCCCAATGTTCACCGTTGCCTGTAAGCATTTGCATTTGCATTTGTATTAAATTTGCTGAATTTGCATTTGTATTATTAAATTGCTGAATTAGTGTAGCAAAAACATAGTTGCGAGTCATTCTTGTTCAAGTTTTCCCAGGGCTGTTTGCTAATTTTGTAAGGAAAAAGACTGTTGTTTATCTTGATCCATTGTCTTTTTCACTAAAATTATATTTTGATCCTGCATTTTTATCAGTATCAGCTCCTTACGCTGCTACATCTTTATTATTAACTGCATGCCTAGGGTAAAATGCATAAAACACTGTCATGAGAATTATGACCTTCAGATCACCCAAAGATTCAGCTAGCAAATTTTATGCAGATCTTGAGATTCTTAAGTTTTCTGATATGGTTCGCCTTCAGAATGTTCTGCTTCTTAAAAATATATCCCTCAATAAATGGCCTGACTCAATAGAAAATTCTTACACAGTTGACCTTGCCCGGGATAGGGACTTCACCAATTATTATCAAATTTCCAATGTTAGAACAGATGCTTTTGATAAACATTCTATCAGACTTAATTTTCTGCTGTCTTAGAACGAGATCCAATCCTTACTTTTGCCCACAAAACTTGATGATTTTAAAGATATCTAAACAGGACTTAAAAAGTATATCCTTGCCTCCTACTAACCATTGATCTTCCACAATGCCCACCGGATATTTTATCTGATTGATATATTTTAATGCTGTCTTGTGCATCATGTGTCTGGGTGTATTCAAAAACCACCGTCTGACCATCCACCGTCCCAAATTCCACCATCACATTTAATATTTTAAAGACCATATAGAACTACCAATCTGGAATTATAAAACTTTAGGAAATCACAAGCTAGGATTGCATCAAAAGCAAGTTCGTTAATGATATATGTTTTGAAGGGATAAAGTTTATTATTAATATTATATTCTATAATTGTACTTCCTAAAACAGAAACTTGCTGACCACGTCACACTGTGGCAATATTTTTTATATCGGGTTGATCAAGGGATTTGATGGGAACATTAAGTTTTTTCCACAATGCATTATTCATTACTGTTACTTGTGATCTGGTATCAATAAGAAGTTTTACTTGGAAAGTGCCAATATTGTAATGTATACAATTCTGAGTGTTGACATCGATCTGAAAATTTTCTAGGGATTGTTCTATTTTTTCAGCTGCTACTGTAATAGGAGCTATCTGTACGTGTTTTTCATTTTGTGATGAATAGTTCATCGGCGTGTTCTGATTGTACCGTTCGTTTGTTTCAAATCTGTTTTTAAATCCGTTATTATTATGGTTGTAACTATGATGGGGATTCTGAGAAGAATATTCTTGTCTATAATTAGTATTGCGATTGCTTCCAAAAGGTGGATTATTATACTGTCCATTTCTTTGAGTAGGAAATCTGCCATTATCATAATATTTTCTCTCAGTAAAATTATTTCTTGGGGAAAATTGTAATTGTTTATTTGGAGGTCTCAGAATCCTTGGGTCCGATTGGTAATTCTGGTTTTGATAGCACATTCTCGCAGCATGGCCGACTTTGTGACAGTTATGACATATAATTTGTCCATCTGTAGTTCTAAGGCCGCTTGTATTATTAGGTTGTTGGAAAGATCTGGCTTGATTGCCTTGTCATTTAAGATATGACACCTCCAATTTTAAGCGACTAATCTCCCTAGCAGAGTCTATAGGATTTGAAAAGTTGTTATATGTATCTAGCGCAGCGACGGAGGAGGATGAAGATTGCTCTCGTTTATCCTGTTCAGAAACTTTTTTTTCCAACTCGTTGATACGATTTATAGCATAAGTTGAAGGATTTTGAGTTAGAGATTGTTTTTGTAACTTAGCAGCAAGTTTTTCGACTATTTCGTCGGTATGATCCGTCGTATTAACGGATGATTTGAGGCGTGCTGCTCTTAAGGCTGCCTGGAAAGTAGCAGGTTGCTTTAGCAGTAAATGTTTTTTTAATGATGGGTTTAGTCCTTTTATAAAAAGATCAAGTTTTGTTTGTCCCTCTATATTCAATTGTTTAGTTAATTTAACCAATTCTGAAGTACATTCTTCTAATGTTTTTCCATCCTGTTTTAAAGCATAAGTCTTATTTCTAAGTGCCCATATTTTTTCAGGTGGATTAAATTCGGTTAGAAAACTTCTTTGTAATGTCGCAAAATCATTATTTTCCAGATCGGTTAACGAGTTATAGTGTATCAAAGCGTGATCACTTAAATATATAGGAAAAGCTATGATAATTCTATCATTGTCCCAGTTATTAAAAACAGCTGACTGGTTAAATTTGCGAAACCAGTCTTCGATGTCATCCGTTTCTTGACCAGAAAATATTGGAGGGCGGGCGCCTTCTAAAGAGGGGGTCGGGATAATAATGTAGTGAGCAGTTGGTTTATTTGAACCTGTTCTATGAACGGTCCTAGGAAATTTGCCTCTTCTGCTGCAACTGCGACAATTGGAGGTGACGCCTGTGAAGAGGTTGGTGGCCTTTGCCTTACTGGCGTAGTGTCGTTATTCGCTGCCATCGTCAGATTTGGCAGTAATAAGAGTGGGGTTTTGTGTCCTGTACAGACTTTGTCTTGGGTACTCATAAAAATATCAATTAGTGTTATGAATTATTTAGTATATTGAACTTGCAATATGTTTTTTGACACTCTATATATAATTACATCTTACAATATTCCATTTATTATTTCAAAAAATTCTAATACTCCTGACACTAGGGGTGATTAAAATTTTTATACCTTAAAAAGTTTAATTATTTTTCATATGATTCAAACAAACTGGAAGCTGTCTTTTATTCAAATACCCTTTAAAAATCTAATTATTTTTCTTATGATTCAATCAAACTGGGATGTTGTCTTTTATTCAATTACTCTTTAAAAATCTAATTAGGTCTCACAATAGGCCTATTGCAATTAAAAATTGTTCTCTGTTAAAAGCTGTGAGCTCTTCTCTACAAACTCCCTGATTTCTTCTATATTCTCGTTTTTGTATCGCGGGCGTGGTGGGTTTGGTATCTTGGGTTGCTTCTTGGGTAGTCGTTTCTGCGTTGCTTTTGTGTAAGGGTTATATCTTCTATCCACTTTTTCTTGTAGTGGTTTTAATTGGCTTTTCATTGGATTTCATGCTGTTGGAGGTATAACAAGTTCAACCGTACATTTAATGTCGCCGCAGTAATGTTGTCTTGTTCCTCCTCTGATAATGTATTCGGAAAATAAAATTCGGTTTTGTTAGTTTCAATGTGCGTCAATACGTAAAAACTGTCAATTTCTTGATTTTCAGAAAACTGAAATTAAAATATAGAATGTAAACACTATGGTTCTTGTTCCAATGTAAGTATATCTCAAATTACTGTTTCTATGAATTTTCGATCTTAACACTTTATATTCTTTAGTTTCTTTATTCTCATAATAGAGACAACAAATGTCTATATCTTATTATTATTAATACTGTTATTAATACTTCCGATTAAATTTCTTCTTATAAAAGCTTTTCTTGAGTATGAAGACTCCAAGAGATATAGGATCTCGGTAGAACTCCAAAATGATAACCCGTTGTTAAACTTATAAACCAGTCACTAATTTATCTCACCGAGTATCCTATATTATAAATTCAACTCCATATACGCTTTACTATATAAGTCAAATGAGTCAAGAATCCGAAACCTTGTATAATTCAAAGATAACTAATAATTTAAATACTTACTATAGGCATGAAAGCCATATCTTTATTTTGTGATATGTTACCAAAGACTTCACCTGTGTGTAAGGAGTTAAAATTTAGCACATATGATCTTCATTGTCTCAAATTTATTTGTGTAAAAAAATTGGCAGAGACCACTCCCTATGACATCACAAGGCCAAATAAAAAACTAAAAGACTCCCCCTGTTGAAACTTGGCACAAATGATCCTCATGGTCTAAAATTTATTTTCGTGAAGAAAATTTTGCCAGTGACCATGCCCTATGATGTTACAAGGCCAAATTGAAAACTTCCTCTGTGCGTAAGGAGTTCAAACTTAGTTAACGGTTGTGAGTTCAACTAAGCTAACCTGCGAGAATCGAGAAAAAAGAATATATTATATCTATATCATTTGTTCCAGTTATATAACACATAAAAGAGTACAATAAACATTTTTTCATACCGTCAACACACCGTCGTATTCTTTCGACAGCCATCTTTGAATAATATTTGAAAAGTAAGTAACAAGTAAGAACCAGATTGCGCTCATATTCATTTAGGCGAATTAATACCAAGACCTGTATATTATACAATTTAAAAGCCAGTATTACCCAGTGAAAATCATTATATAGTAAAAAATCGAGGCATGTACCAATATAAAAAGCTGTTTACTCCAAAAAGCCATATATTATTTTCTCATGCAGGAAGTTATAACTAAAATTTACGGTATCTTGGCGCCGCTATTCAAAGGAGTTAGTAGCAAAAAAAAATTACGAAAAAATAGTATCAGTTTCTCTGAAATATCAGTTGTTATAGTAAAATACAGGAGGGGCATGAAAGTAAGTAAACTCGAATTAGAAGGCGTCGTTTAATTCACAAATAGATAGTGTGATGATAAAAAGGCACACAGTTTTTGAACTTAAAAGTATCTATCTGAAGGTTGTTGCTTCAATTAAAATTTACAGACTATACTTGATAACGCTCGTATCAGCAAACCTCTGGAACATCAAGAAGTAGACAGAGAATTAATGCATACAAATAACTTACCCAAACAAGATGATATTGA
>JAUELI010188604.1:0-10721 GCA_031471325.1 Catablema vesicarium
TTTGTTGACATGGATACCATTTATAAGAGCCAATCAGATTCTATGGACGTATATTGTCCATGAATAATTACCGCTTCCCCCCAACTGTTATATTATCGAAAATTAAAATTAAAAATATAAATTATGAGATGAAATATGAGATTAAGATGGGAGTTGGGTGACCTGACTACTTTTTCTCTTAAATCAAGAACTAAAAAGAAAAGGACATCTGGAGATAAAGTGAGATATAAGATATCTGAAACAGCACATCGGAAACCCATCTTCAAAGCAATTATTAGGCCATATTGAAACGAAGCAAGATCTCACTGTTTATCTATCAAAGTATGCAAAGCAAGCATTTGAAGATAAATCCATAGGTTTTGCGATCACTTACGATAAAATTCCTGAGACAAACTTGGAGAATTTGTCAGATGAATTGAGCAATTAGGACCATGAGGAGCATGACACTTTGCTCATTCTACATGCTATAGACGTTGCCAAGAAAGATCTTTTCACAGAATGTTTCATTTTATCACCAGATACAGATGTAAATTTGCTCCTCATCCATTATCATGAATAATTGCTGCTGGTAACTTTCTTTAGAACAGGCAAAGGGAATGATAAACGAGATATTAATATCAGAATTTGCTACAAAGCCCTTGGTCTAAATCGTGCTGCAGCAATCCTAGGTTTTCACATGTCACAGTAACCCTTGATCCCATACTAACTGATAATCTTCCTGCTCCTTTGCATTGATCGAGCTGAGCGTTTGTGGGTGTAAAAGAGGTTGCATGCAGTACAAATAGATGCAAGTGCTTAGAACAACCTGCTATGTACTGATATGTGTAAATGTACTAGCTGCGTAAACAATGACTCCTTTGAAAATATTAACTGACTCCTCTGAAAATATTAACTGAGATGTGATTTGAATTCGGATTCGGATAATGATATTGATTATCATTAGATGATTGAGTTTAAACATTTTTATTAGATTTTGTGATTTTTTGTTTTAGATCTTCTGATTTTATTGCAAGGAAGGTCCTAGACAGGATTCCCGTCCCTTGCTTCTTTTAAAAAATCTTATTTTACGCTTTAATCGGTTATTGATATGTTGAATCTAGATTTCATTTTAGCAAGGGACGGCTTTCACTGGGAAAAATCTCGGTCCCCAGGAATCCAAGAACGCTGATTGGTTGATGCCTATTGATGCCAATTGTTCTCAAACAATCATTTAAGACATCAACATTTTTAAAATAATAATTTATACAAAACGCATGGCCGACTTTCTAATAATATTTATCAAGTGTATTCTTTTTTCCAATCATCATAAGTTAGACCAGCGACAATTTCATTTTGTCCCAATAAATTTTACACAATGAAGTCCAGTCGACAAGGGATACTTTTCGAATAATTTAATTACTAATGATAAACTTTCTTTTGTTAAAGTTTAATAACTTTTAAAAACTAATGATACATAAATTTATTACTATAACAATCAAATTAATTTTTCTTTTGTTAAAGTTTTAAATTTTAAGTGGCGTCAAAAGTTATTTTCCAGTGGATCTAAGCCCTCTCTATTTTCTTTTCTCCAGAAGTATTAACCTATAAGATTTTTAAGAAAGAAAAAAGAGTAAGGGGTTAGTAACTAGGCTAGGAAGGTGGGTCAGTAAACTACAGGTCCTTAATTCATATTTGAATCAATAAATTAAGAATAAAGCTGGTAGTTGCATTTACCACCTAATAACACCAATGTTTAGTAAAAAAGGATAAATAGTTTGATTTTGATATATATTGTGTGTTTGGTCAGTAAATTCCAGGTCTTTGTTTTCTGCTAACTTGACACTCTTTGGATATAATTTTTACTTAAACATTTGAGATAATCGAAAATGAGTAGTCATACCAAATTTCATGACAAAAGAACAAACACCACATGATTTATAAGGGCTTTTGTGTTTGGTCAGTAAATTCTCGGTCTGTATTTTATACATAATCAATTATGGAATAACTCGAGAACGAGAGATATTCAGCATATTATGGTTTTTATATTTTTCTGAATCCACTCAATAAGTGCTCTCAATTGGTAGTGTTTGTTTTTCAAAAATGTAAACTATTTTTTTTGCTGACCGTAAAAACCATGACGTCAGCTCACGTGACCCCCGATGGAATTTTTTTTTGGCACCTATGATTTTTTTCATATTTGACTACCAAAAAACCAATATCAATCAAAATTTGCTTCTAACAAGGCTGTGCACACGAAACTATTTGTTCCTACATAGTGGCCCACACCAATTTTTTGAATATTTCTCATCCAATGAAATAGTACTTACTTCAAAGATTTCATCAACCTTTCTACCAACACTACTAGCTGTATTTGGACGAATATTTTGTACATTTCTCTTCTCACTTTTCTTTACATCATCTTTTTTTGATTTTTTGTTCGTTTTTGTAATTCGACCATTTGATTGCATAAATTTCTAAAGAACAATAAAAGGTAAAGAGATCAAGGACACATGTTTGGCAGTCCATAAATGAAGTATTTAGTCAATGCCGTTCAACTTCCAATTTTTTTTTAGGATTTTTGAAGAAGTACACGACTGACACACAAAGAAATTTTTTTATCATACCAATGGTTTTTCTTTTTTTGATTTTTCCTCTTGCTTATTATCTCGCTTATCATGCATTTCATCAATTATTTGTTGTCGTGCTTGCCTTGCTTTTTCTTCTCTTCTTTTCATTTGCTCATATTCTTCTACTTGCTTTTCATAATCCTTTAAAAGAAGAAGTGCATGTTTATCTACCTAAGTATAAAATTTGTGATTTATAATGCATTACAAGGAACAAATTAAGTAGAATAAGCTTAGTGGAGGAGAGATATTTGAACATAGATTCAGGATATGCAGCCTGAGTCTATGCTCAAATATCTCTCCTCTACATTTGGTATTTACAGAACAGGTTTTACAATAATTTAAATGAAATAATATTCTTCGGATCTCCTTCTTTCCTTTTAAAAAGCAGTTCAGTAGATTTTAATATTGATACTGTTTCTATGACAACTGTTAAGTTGTTATATTTATCAAAAATCTTCAAGGAGTTCGAATTAAAATGCTTGGCCAGCTATCAAATATTCTTGATTTTACCTGTTTACGTTCTGTACTTAACCTTGCTTCCATTTCCAGTCTCTTATTTTCCATCATTCTACGCATTGCAGCTCGACCTGCAATTTTTCGTATACGTATCTTTTTCCACCATCCTTGTATATACTTAGCAGCGGCATCCTCACTTAACCTTGGTTTCATTGTTTTTTTCTTAATTGGTTTTAGATTTCCTGTAATGTCTGAAGGATTTATATGATATTCAATATTATTTTTGTCTTGATTACTTTTCATTAAAGAACTGTTTCTGGCTTTCACTGGTTTTGAGTTACTTTTTCCGGGAGGAAAATAACCATTTGTTGTACTAGCTTCAGGTCTTTTTTTATTATAAAATGTTTTTAAACTGCTACTATTTTTGGAGCTTGTGGAAGAATCTCTTTTGTGAGAGTTACTCTTATTTTTCTCACTATTCCAGCTTTTTCTTTCTTCATTATCATGTTCTACTTCTAAGTCTTGTAAATCAAGAGATTCAACATTGTTAAATAAATGAGATTTGTTAGTCCTTGTATCATGCTGATTTGTTTGCGTAGAGAAAAAATCATCAGTATAATCAGTGCGCGCAGTGCACGCAGTGTCATATATTGAATCACCGTTATCTGTTGTCCTCATAGTGTTTTCTGTATATTCAGTTCTAGCAGTATCAGCAGATAAAAACTCTAACAAACTATTTCTGCTTTCTATTTCGTTTCTAATATGTTGTCCATCATTAATACTATTATGCAAGTCTCGATTATCCAGATTATGGTCATTGAATTCTAAGAAATCATCAATAGATGGGCGATCTGGAAGATTATATGTTCTCTCAGAAAAAACTTCACTACGCGGCTAAAATTTAAAAATATATACAATAGAAGTAAACAAGATATTAAAAGATTAATAATTTTGTACTTTTAAACTTTTATTTACAATGCAGTTACAAAAAATATGTTTAGCAACAAAAACCTAAATTCTGTTTATAAATGTTTTTGTTGCTGGCAATGTTGCAATGATGCCGTCTAATTTATATTATGTAACAGTATAAATAAATATGAAATCTTTAAACTTACCGTCTCTTCTAATGACTGTTTTACTGACCATGCAGGTCTTTTCATAGATTTATTTGTTTTCTTTTCATCACCACTAAATCAGAAAAAAGATTTCTAAAAGAATATCAGGGTGATACCGAAAAATTGTCTACTTAAATAAATTGTTGGGAATTCTAGCTCAGTGAAGTTTTTTGAATACATTGGTGTTTATATATCTTTTATCTATATAGTAATCAAGAAATGAGAGACCTGAGAGCCTGTCAATGCAAAATATATTTGGATCAACTTACAATCCATGAGATCAGTCAAAATTGAGTTTCATCCTGGTGAATAAGCTTTTTGAGGTTTATTAGCTACCAGGGTATCTACTTTAAGAATATGGCGTATAGCAAGTGTTTTATGGGAGCTACTACCTTAGGGGAATTAATTTTCGCGAGAACAGCATTTCGCGAGAATTTAATTTCGCGTATGGGCTCCCTTCTAAAATTTTGCGAGAATTTAATTTCGCGAGTTGCGAAAACAGAGGGAGTTTTATTTACCTAATATTTTCACACAGTGTAAGAAAGAAGTCTTCAAGTTGGAAAATCAGAGCACTTTTCAGTATTTGGAACTAAATTAACCTAAATTATGACATCACTTGTAAAATTAAATGGAATTTTTTTTATTCTTGCTATCTTATTCAACATAATTAATTTCATGAAAATTTTGCAAGAATTAATTTTCGAGAAATTTCGCGAATTGGTCTGTTTCAATAATTTTCGCGAGAACTTAATTTCGAGAATTAATTTAATTCCCGCGAAAATTAATTCCCTTAAGGTAGCTTTCAGAGGGGTATTGGTTGTTTTGAGTGCACTAATTCCACCCAACAGTAAAAATCATAAAATTCCACTTTATTTTTAGTCAAAACCATCTATACCATTGGAAAGCTCTTCAAAACTGCATATATATAAACCAGTTTATTCAAATTTTTTCCATTTTTGAGTAAAATAGGGTCAAACTTTGGGTTTTTGTCCTTTTTAGCCAAATTTCGTCAAAAAAACAAAGATTGACCTTTTTATACTCAAAAACGGGGCGAAAAATTACTAAACTCGTTTAAAAGTCTTTTATACTAGTTTTCCAAGAGCTTTCTAATGGTATAAGTGGTTTCAACAAAATAAGTGGATTTTTATAACAGTCAATATCCCCCTGAAAGCTAGTAGCTCCCATAAAACACTTGCTAATACACCATATTCTTAAAGTAGATACCTTGAGGAAACAAAAAAGTCCAAGTTTGTTGATTCACCTTGAATGAAACTCAAATCTCAAGTTTGTGGGGTAATCTCATGGTATGCTTATGCATGCCTTATCTCTTTTAGAAGTCCTACTGATCTCTTATTGACAAGTGAATGTGAAATTATAAAAGTAATGGTAGATTTTTGAGCATTAGAAATGAGAATTTTTCTTTTACTGCAAACAGGCTGGCAAATTACATGGCAATAAAGAGTATAAAACTTAAAAAATAATATGAACTTTTTTCTCACAATTTATTAACTTTCTTCAAAAATGCTTTCAGATTTAAAACAAACATATCTATGTTGAATGTATGTGTTAACTTAGGTTCTAGTTGGATTCTTACCTTTTAGTAAGTGAAATATTGAATGACTGTGTTAACTTAGGTTTTGGAGTTGGATTCTTAGACGTACTTTTTGATACCAAAACATTTTTGGCACTATTTCCTAAAAACAGGAAAAAACAAAAGTGAAGAAATCTCATGTAAAACAATAAACAAGACATTAAAGCAAGTTTACTTTAGTATCAAACTTTTGCAAAACTTCCGCAATGGAAAAAAATGTCGTAAATGAAATACAATCATTGCATCATTTCATACATTTTCATACCCTTAATTTGCAATCAAAATCAAAAAATCAAAAATTTCCTCCAACAGAACTTATTTTTGTTCAAGTTAGAAAAAATTGTAGAAAATTAGGAAAAAATATAATATAGAATAATCTGAAATTTTTTGCGATCATAAACTTCCGCAAATGGACCAAAATAGAATTTTAAAATATTTTTTCACAAAAAGTGCCAAAATTCGCAAAAGGTTCTGTACGCAATAGTTTTAGTCATTTTGTGTATCATTTTAAACAAATTTTGTCAAAAAACACAGAAACAGAAAATGACTCGTATATATAGTTTTTCAAGAGATTTCTAATGGTATAGGTGCAAAATAAGGTTGATTTCCATGATTTTTACTGTTTTGAGTGATACTTGTGATACCTTTTTTGGTAGGTCCCAATAAGAACTGAACCATTTAGCCAAGTTTCAGCTTGATATTATTTTTTTTCCAGTTTGGCATTTCTTTTCATACACCAACCACAAAATTTAACACAAATATATAAATATAACACTTTTAGTCAAATCAATTGAGATTATTAAATAATAAAAAAATATATATAATTACTAACCCCTTCCATGCTTTTTACTTTGTTTCATTGGCGATACAGATAGCAAATCTGAAACATCTGAACTCTTAAATTGAAAAAAATAAAATAGAGTGATATTTGTATAATATAAAATTTTGGCAAAAGCCTTCTACATCAATTAATGTAGATATTAGCACTGAAGATGGAAGTTAGTTCAAAAAGGTTTTGCTAAAGTTTCATACAAAATATTTTATTTGCTTTTATCAATTATACATTATTCTTGTGAACAAAAAACTAAACAGAAAGTAATTTGAATAGATAAATGGGAAATTTGTTCCTACAGTAGAAGTGGCTTCGGATTTGGGGTGGGTGGCAATATTAAAAATGAAAAACTCTGTATTTATACGACCATATAATATTATATACATACGTACTTGACTAGTATATGATCTAGCAGACATTTTTACAGGTGTTTTACTTGACATTGCTTTTCTATTAGCAATGGGAGGTTCACTTCGCAAATTGCTACCAGATGCACTCCTTCTCAGTGCCATAATTAACCTATTACCAGGCGATAGGTACTTTCATATATTAACCTATTACCAGACGATAGGTACTCTCATATTTGCCAATACAGTTAATAGCCTAAAAAAAGTTTTGATAAAGATTTACAATAGTAAGTTCGATTTTATTTTTTTATATGCTACTCACTTATACCCTTTATTATAACATTTATATATATACACACAATGCAAATAGGGTATTGTTAATTAATTCTGGAAATTGGCCTAACATTATGAGTAAGGGGTTACAAGTTAAGTGTCAGAAGATAAATTTACATCAGTTAGATCATTGATAATATTATCTTGAAAATTAAATAAAGCAGTTTATATAACACAACAAGTTTATCTTATCTAAAATCAAAAACCTATGGAACCCTTAAGGGAATTAATTTTCGTAAATTTTGCTGAGTCTTTTTCCGTGAAAGTTTCTTCCCTTAAAGTACCTTATTAGACTTGAATTTTGCAAATTTAGTGATTTTTCAAAAAATTAAACTCACAAAACAATTCAAATACAATGAAAAAACGTTTTAAAATTCAATGAAACTTTTTCCACCTCTAATATTTTTGGAGTAAAGTGCTTAAATTTGCTTGTCTCCAAAATTCATCAAATAAAAATTTGCAATTGCATTCTGTTAATTTTTGCGAAAATAAAACCCCACGAAAAACATAATAGTATTTCAAAAAAAATCATTTTAACTTTTGAGAAGGGTCTTGGTATCAATCTACTGCAAACTCTATACGCCTCCATATAATTTGCCTGTCGCTTTGCCCTGTCGATTCAGTCATTTCAGGGCATTTATTTTTATTTTTGCAAAAATAACGTTATTTGAAACCCCTCTATATGATTTTAAATATCTAAGAAATATCTGCTATTGAGGATCTCAAAACCAAAAGTGGCAAATTTCACAGAATTAATTTTTGGCAATTCTTAAGAAGTATAGGTCTTGAAACTTAAAGGGATTCTTAAGTCAAAACACAGGTTGCCATATATGTGAAAGACCTTTGAAAATGATGAAAACTTGTTTTTAAACTTTTGAATAAGCAACAGTTTGTGAGATATCTTTGTTTAGTCTGTAAAATAATGGTTTGTATTTTGAGAAAAACTTATGATCTCAAGTACAGTAAGTTAGAAAAATGCTGGTGCACCATTTTTTAATTTTTTAGAATTTTCTTTTGTCTTGATACTGTCAATATTTGGAAAGATTGTCATCAATATTCTTCAAGTTATTCAAAGAATAAATCTTCACAAAAACTTAATAAAATACTAACCATTATGTTACAGACTAAATTTTAAACAAAGATATCTCAAGAATGGAAAGCGCTTTTTCAAAAATTTAAAAACTGGTTTTCATCACTTTCAAAGGTCTTTCATATATATATATATTATATAACGAAAGTTAAGTCCGTGTACAAGCGAAATTCGGAGCGAAGTTCATCATATATATCAACCTGTATTTTGACTTCCAAAGTGTCATCACAAACCTAATAGACCATGAGATTAGAGGCATTTTTTTACTTTTGAGTTACAATCAGATGGAACAAGCTTCATATGGTTTTTTAGTCACCTTAAGGTATCTACTTTAAGAATATGGTGTATTGTAAGTGCTTCATGGGAGCTACTAGCTTTCAGGGGGGTATTTGCTGTTTTGGGTGCACTACCTCCACCTAACAGTAAAAATCATGAAATTCAACTTCATTTTCAGTTGAAACCACCTATACCATAAGAAAGCTTTTGAAAAACTATATAAAGGACTTATAAACGCGTTTAGTCATTTTCCCCTCCGTTTTTGAGTAATAAAAGGTCAAGTTTTGAGTTTTTGACGAAATTTGGGTGAAAATAGCAAAAACACAAAGTTTGACCTTATTTTACTCAAAAACGGGGAATAATTTGACTAAAGTCGCTTCTGTCTTTTATATAGTTTTTTGAGTAGATACCTTAGGGTGACTAAAAAACCATATGAAGCTTATTCCATCTGATTGAAACTCGACTTCCCCTAATCTCATGGATTGTAAGCAAATCTCGAGTGACTCTAGAATAAACACTGCATATATTTTTTAGTTAACAACGTCATGGATCAAATGACCTATGAACCTAGGGACCTAAGAACGTCAAAATGTACGGACCTGCTAAATACCTACGGAACTTAAGGGTGTATTAATTTATTATTATATTCTCTGGACTAGACAAAAGTTCAGACACAAGAATCATGACCACTAGCGCTGTATGGGAATTCTTCACCTAGCAATACATTTTTTATATAATGTACATACTGTAAATATATGTATTTTTGGTATATTTGGCATTTATAGGTCTGTACTTTTCTTCACTCACTACTCACTACACTAGACTAGAATATGCAGGATCTAAAAAACAGGACTAGCTAGTGTTATGTAGCAAAAGGGTGTTTAGCTTCATTACCTGCAAACGGCGCGGGTAACAACTACGGGGCTCAAACAATAACAAGACACATGTATATGGCCGAAAATGGGACAGAAGAATGCATTCGTCCTATTGATGGTCTAACCTGACCGAACAAGTCCAGACACAAGGTCTGATCCTTGAATCAAATAAAAGCCTGACCTAAAGAATGATGGTCCAACCTGACCGAACAAGTCCAAACCCGAGGTCTAGTCCTTAACTCAAATAAAACCTGACCTAATAACTGGTGGTCTAACCTGACCGAAAAGCCTATAAAGATCATGACTTGACTTAAACCTGAACCTAGCTGCGAATGCACTCCCGTCCATATATTATGAGTAAACAATGTACAACTCAACTATAAATATACTTTGTATCGTCAAGGATTTCTAAATATCCTTAGTATCTATACACTTTACAACTATAACCTTCACCATCTATACACTTTACAACTATAACCTTCACCTTACTGTAAATATTTTTTAACTTTTCAACTTTTCACTTTCATTTTACCTTACAACTTTTACTGTTGTGAATAATATTTTCCATTTTTGTTTTCCGTTTTTACATATATTTACATTTTTGTTTTTCGTTTTGTCATATATTTTACATTTTCGTTTTCCTTTTGGTTCGCGGGTTGAAAAGACATAAGCGAAAACAATTTCTATGGCCTAGTTAGACCATAGTGGCCGAGTTAGGACATAGGCTCCCACGTGATTTTATGAAAGTTAAAACGAGGACCCGAATCTGTACGGCTTTTTCCAAGCTTAAAGCTTTAGAAGCACGCTGAAGCAAGTTGCAGTTATAATGATAGAGAAACATGTATACAATATGAATTTAATAACGATTTCTTCTAACTCTTACGTTTTTGCTGCTTTTTCTTCAAAAACTTCCCACTTTCGTACTCTGTTCCGATTTCATGATGTGACGTCATTGAGTTGATTTGAATAAAAGTATCGAAAATGAAGACTGTAAAATCGGGGTTGTTTTTTCTCGATAGCTGCTATATATGTAACCCCCTGATGAATTTATCTTCTCTTTAGGGGCTTCAAACAAGACCTAATCGTATCATCTATTAAATGTTGGCGCATTATGGTAGGGAAGTGTCCAACAGCTCATCTGAAAGGTCTTAGATAGCACTTTTTGGAAAATAAGGACCTATATCACCAATCTCAAAAATA
>JAUELI010188715.1:0-10720 GCA_031471325.1 Catablema vesicarium
GTTAGAGCAACGTTCATTCGAACGTTGCTCTAACGTTATTTTTCTGACTTTGAACAGGTATTTGCCCACTGGGAAATCACTATGTAGGAGAGTTTTTTTAGTAGTACTTCAGGCTATAATGGCTATTAATAAAACATCTCTCTGCCACAGTGATTATATTATTATTGCTAACATTACTCTAGTTGTATGTTTTGAACTCTTTACTAACTTATCTCTGATAAAAAATATTTTAGTGTCAAATTATAATATGGCTCAATCAATGGACGTAAACAGTTCAAGTTATGGAAAAGATACTACTCATGTTAGCTTTGTTTGTCAGCGTTGTTACCAGCCATTAAAACTTGACAATTCATTATATACACTGGATAATGAAACAAGACAAGAACTTGTAACTCCTTTGGAAAATACAGATACTAAATCTTACCTAAGTACACTTTCTCAAGACGAATCTGCTCATGCACTGAACACATCTGATGTAGTTACAAAAGTCATTTTTCCTGCAAAAGTAGCAGGTAACGATGGCAGTGGCTTTACTTTATTAGGTGAAACTTCAAGTGCAAGTAAAACAGATAACTTGAGTCATCGCTTAAAAGTCTCTACTCAGCTATTTGATATAATGTCAGGTAATGCAGATATAGATCACCCTTTATGTGAATACTGTACTGATAATTTGCTCGATCAACTTGATGATCAGCTTTGCCTCACAGAAAAAGAGTTAGAAAGCTACAAAGATTTGTTGGTAGCATTAGAGTCAAAAGATGTAGCCGAAGATGTTGCGTTAGATGAAGAATTAGAAAAACTTCGCATGGAAGAGAATACGTTGATGGGAGAACTAGCTAAAATTGAACTAGAACATGAAAAAACCGTTTTAAGAAGGGAAGCTCTAGAAACAGAGAACAAAGAAACTCAATTTGAAGAAAACACATATTGGAGGGAATACTGTAAACACCACAAGAGTTTGCTAGATTTTGAAGATGAGCAAACTAGTGTTTTAAATCAATTACAGTATGCACAAAATCAACTTGATAAATTACGAAAAACAAATGTTTTCAATAGTACATTTCACATATGGCATAAAGGACATTTTGGTACAATAAACAATTTTCGACTCGGTCGACTGCCAAGTGTTCCAGTTGAATGGAATGAGATTAACGCAGCTTGGGGACAAACGGCCCTGTTGTTACATTCTTTAGCAAAGAAGATTGGGTTAAATTTTGAAAGATATCGTTTAGTGCCGTATGGTAATCATTCTTATGTTGAATCGCTCGAGGATAAATCAAAAGAGCTTCCCTTATATGGCTCCGGGGGGTTTCGATTTTTTTGGGATACAAAATTTGATCATGCAATGGTGGCTTTTTTAGATTGTTTACAACAGTTTAAAGAGGAAGTCGAAGCTGGTGATTCAAAATTTTATCTCCCATATCGAATGGAGAAAGGAAAAATATATGATTCATCTGGTTCAGGAGCGTATTCAGTGAAAATACAATTTAATTCAGAAGAACACTGGACAAAAGCATTGAAATTTATGCTTACCAATTTAAAATGGGGCTTAGCTTGGGTTTCATCTCAATTTGCTGAGAGAACTGCAAGATAGTTATTTTAGTTTTTATAACTTATGACATTTATATCTATTATTATTATTACAAATTTTTTTTGAATTCATTAACTACAAAGTTGTTCAGTATTATATAAATTTACGTTATTGTTATGTGTCTTGTTTTCTGTCGCTTTTGTTTATCAGGTTTTGTTTTATCATTCCAGCAGATAAGAGTCGAAAAATGAAATGATGGAAAAGCTTGCATACAATTCATCTTAGATACTTTCTATGCACTAGGGAAAACTAGTGTGGTACTTAGGGGGCCGTTACACGTTGAATTTCACCCCGGGCGAGTTTCACCCCTGGGCGAAATTTCACCTAGAGGTGAAATACTTTGAGGGTTACATGAAGAACTCACTCCGGGGTGTATTTCACCCCAGGGTGAAAAACAAATGCAAATATAATATTTCTGTACAAAAACAAGCATGTTGACATTGATTTCACCCCGGGGTGAAATAACATTTGAGGATACACGAGGAAATCATACTGAATTATCTGAGGCGAGATTTCACCCCGAGGCGAAAGTGAGTTGAAATCACCCCGGGGTGAAATTAATAACGTGTAGCCTAAGACAAGACTTCGACCAGAGATGAGGTGAAACTCACCCCGGGGTGAATCTCTCCCCGGGGTGAAATTCAATGTGTAACGGCCCCCATTAGTAATAATAGGCTATTATATAATTTTAGATAGAATAAACATTATGTTCCAGTTGTGACATACCTAAAATGGGGGGAAAGGTATGTCTTTCCCCATTTCAAATTTAAAGCATTCAAAACTTATTGCTGCTTTTTTGTTGCTTTTTGGAAAAAGTTGAAATATGCTTGGTGGAAGAAAGATATTTGAGCATAGATTCAGGCTTTAACAGTTATTTCAAACACTCTCCCTGTTGTTACAAAATCTTTAGTTTCTTATTTTGCAAGAGTCGAATTTAGTCAAAATAAGCTTGGTGGAGGAGTGATTTTTGAGCATAGATTCAGGCTTTATCCACATTTAGTATTTACAGTTAATTTTTAGTTTCTTATTTTAACTAGCAATGTTGACAAACATTATGGAAAATACACATAATATCATTGTTCACAGTAAGTAAAATTTGCGATATGTGTTTTGAACATCTTCAATGGGCCTTTTTATAAGCTGGGGTAACGATTGCTTGTTTTTCTGGAAATTACAAATTATTTACTAAAATTTCAAACAATAGAATCATAGAAACTGCAAATTAGTTAAAAATGGTCTTTTACAGTACCGTACTGTAGCGTGTTTTTTTTAACTCTGTACCTCATAACTAGAATATTAGCCTCTCATTTCTGTACATTTCACCCACAAGAAAGGGTGTTTTGAAAGCATGTTTTTGTCATTATGAAAAAGAAAACATAAAAAATAGCTAAAAAGAAATTAAAATCAGTTGTGTGTATAGATTGATGTATATACTTTTACTTTTACTGTGAACTGTAGTGTATGAAATAACAGTAAATACCAAATGTGGAAGAGAGATATTTGAGCATTAATTCAAGCTCTATAGTCTGAATCAATGCTCAAATATCTCTCCTCCACCGTGATTATTCATTGCTATTTCGAACACTGCTATAATTAATTGTAATTAGTTTTTATGATTTTGAAAGTACTTCGCTACTTTCTCTTTCATCTAAAATAATTTTTTATTATTGAACACAAAGGTCGATTTAAGTCAAAATAAACTTGGTGGAGGAGAGATTTTTGAGTATAGATTCAGGCTTTTTTGAGCATAGATTCAGGCTTTATAGCCTGAATCTATACTCAAAAATCTCTTCTCCACATTTGGTGTTTACAGTTAATTTGTACCCTGGATCAGTGTTTAAAATAAGAATAAATAATCACTGTGAATCAGAGTTGAGCATTGCTTCAGGTTTTACAGTGTTTATTTGCAATTATTTGAACACTATTTAGTTAGAAGTTTTGGGAGAACAATTTTTTTTTGTTAAATTGGGAAAAACTTTGTGAACAAAGCATTGATTCAACAATAGAAAAATACAATATATAAATGTGATCGAGAAATTTGACAGTTATTTCCAATTTTCAGGAAAACCCCTTACTGTTTTAACACCCTGAAATTGAATGTTCACATTATATTTTGGTTTGTGAAGATCTGTGAAGTAAAGAAAGTATAAAGAAGATTATTTTTAAAGATTTTAGAGATTGTTTTTTTGCTATTGAAAAGGTAACTCGTTATGGCAGAATGTAAAGGGTAATCAATTTTCTTTTAGTAAAATTATAAGATGGCAGACTGCACGCATTATATTCGTAAGTGCTCATTAATAACACCATGTTGTGGAAAGTCATATCAATGTCGATATTGTCATGACGAAACAGAAGATCATGAACTTGATAGAGGAACTGTTGATGTTATTAAATGCATACAATGTGCTAAGCAGCAACCACTTGCAATCCATTGTATTGACTGTGGTATTCGATTTGGAATGTACACCTGTTTAAAATGTAGATTATTTGATGACGAAGACAAAAAACAGTTTCATTGTGAAAAGTGCGGTGTCTGTCGTGTCGGTGGTGCCGAAAATTTCTTTCATTGTGATAACTGTGATATTTGTTTGCAAAAAACTCTGGAAACATCGCATAGTTGTCGTAGCGAAAGTGGCCGAGATAGATGTCCTGTTTGTTTTGAATATGTTCATACAGCATCTGGTCCATCATTTGTACCTTTATGTGGACATTTAATTCATTTTCATTGCTACAATCTCATTTTTAAATTTGGTCACCGTAAATGTCCTATTTGCAGTCGACCATATGATACCCCTCAACAAAGTATTGGCTTAACTCGAATAAATCTAATTGCTAACAATATACCAATACCTATACCACCGGACGACAATAACAATGAGAATAACAATAACAATGAGAATGAGAATAATGAAAATTAACAATTTTGATATAATATTCCAAAAAAGTTATCTAACGAAGATTATCTTATTAGAGAACTGTAAATTTTAAACCTTGAAATTAGAATTTATATTCGAAATTTTTTACGTATAGTGAATGCTTAAAGGCAAGCATGATACTATGTGTAATCAAGCTTTTTTAAAGAAAAATTAATAGGATCTGTAAATTATATAATGCGTTCTGTAAGTAATGTGTGTTTCTTTCTTATGATGCAAAATCGTTTGAAAGACTTTGTATTATTTAAAAACAATACAATAATAATTCATGAAATGAGACAATGTTTTTTAGCCACATGTTTGAATTTCCGGATATAAGTAATTATTTGTAAAAAAAATGATAAAGTTATTTTTGGCTGATATCTGATATATAATTGATACAATATTTCGTTTGAATGCAAAATATAAAAACAGCAATGAATAGGAAATTCATTATGCTCCGGTTGAGCCTTGCTGTAAACCATTGTTTGTTATAATTGCGAATAATCGCAGTGGAGGAGAGACATTTGAGGAGTATTGCTTTAGGATTTTTAACATGAATGTTCAAAAATTCCTCCTGGTACATTATTTGATGAAAAGCAATTTTTCAAACTTTGAATTATTATCATGACAATTAAGGAAGATTTTTACTTATCTCTCAAACCTTGATGTGTCTCTGATTGAATTCCAGTGTTTAATTTTTGCATATTTATTTATATATTAATTTAATACTTATTTAAGGACTACATTACTTAGCTATTGTTTTTATTACTTTTTTGTTACATAATTCCATATTTTCATATAATTTTCTTGTTGTATATTCCTTTAAATTGTGTTGGTGTGTCTGGAATGAGTTAATGCCTTGTGTATACTTGTTGCAGTGTCACGTCCTTAGTATGTCTCGATTTAGAATGAATAGACACACAATTAAAATGCATTATGTAATAACCACACTCATGTATAATTTATTGTTATGACTGTGACTATTTATCACGTAGAAATATCTTTTTTTAATTACTTAGAAATTTTAAATTTTCATATAAATGAATATTGACAGATAACAGACTTTAAATAAACAGTAAAAATTCTATTATGTAAACAAACACAGCTATCTTTTTTGTTCAATGTCAATTTTTTGGTAAAAGTCCTAGAAGAATAATTAATGTAATTGGAATTGAAAATTGTTCATACTTCAAAAATATTAGACACTGCTTATGATTCATACATTAACTACTATACTATAGCGCTTTTTTATTATTGCTGGTGTCATTTTAAAGTTGATCAAATTAATCCAGCATGCTTTGATATAATAGTTCAAGGATCGAAATAAGAACGAAAAAGTTTAGTGGAGGAGAGATATTTGAGCATAGATTCAGGTTACATAGCCTGAATCTATGCTCAAATATCCCTCCTCCACATTTGGTATTTACAGTTATTTCGAACTCTGATAGTTAGTATAAGGTTTGAAATAACTATACCCAGTGGGCAAATGCCTGTTCAAAGTCAGAAAAATAACGTTAGAGCAACGTTCATTTGAACGTTGCTCTAACGTTATTTTGCTGACTTTGAGCAGGTATTTGCCCACTGGGTAAATACCAAATGTGAAGAAGCAATTTTTAGCATAGTCTCCAGCTATCTAGCCTGGATCTATGCTCAAAAATCACTCCTCCATCAAGCCTATTTTTACCTTGTGCAATCCTTTGGCTATTGAAGTCCAACATTTGAGTTCAACACCTACCCTCTATACAACTGATATCTAATAATTTCTTGTTAAATGCTATGAAATTAAACTACTTTGTGATAAAATTTGTTAATACTAAGTGAGCTTAGTGAACCTGTTCTAGATTAAAAATACAATGCCAATATGAGGCTGTGTAGAAGTTTTAGAATATGCAAAATTTGAAAACTACCTTTTTTTCGGATCAAGAACAAGCAGCCTCATTTGCACACCGTATTCTTAATCTAGAACAAATTTACTATTTACTTGTTATCTTTCATTCTCAAGGTCGCACATTTTAAATTTTTTCCACAAATTTAGATTTGTCAGTTATCTTAAAGGTAACTATTATATTCTTTACGATTCTCTAATACAGTGCACTTTGAAAATTTTCACACTACACAGATTGAAACTTATTAATGTATTCACTATTTATGCTTAAAAACTTATAGATTGTAAAAGTAAACTAGAAAGTTCTACTGTCATAACTTTGTTTGCGCCATTGTAGTTTGTATTTGTTATTGTATTTTATCAGAAAATCTACACATTTATTCTTGTTATATGGCAGGAAGACATACATGCAGTCTGAGTCTATGATCGAAAGACACTCCTATCTTGTTTATAAATGCCTTTATATAAATATGTTGGAATGCTTACTTAAAGCATAATGTGCTGAATACACGCATTGTACAAATCTCAAATTACAAGACATGATTTTTGTGCATAAGAAACCTGAATCACTATTTAAGCCCGCAACTTTCTAAATATTCCCACTTTTGTACCATTTCATTGAAAGATTAATTCCAAGCCTTCCAAGAATAAATTCTGTAGTTTTTTCTTCCACTGTGTTTTATTTATTTTTTTATTTTGTTTTTGCGTCTGTTAACCATTTGTTATGCAGGTTGCTTCACTGTATGATACAACTTAGACTAAAGGTTTAAGTCTCTTATTATACTAAATGTTTGATATCATTATGAGTCATTTTCTGAGAAAGATGAACCACGTATTGATTTTTTTAGTCCTCAGGGATAAAAAATTGCAGTAATGCATTCCGCAAAATTACGAAGATTTTGAGAGTCAAATCGCTGTAATAAATTCTGCAGATTTTTCTCCTGAAAATATTTTCTAACCTAGGTATAACTTTTTTCAAATTATGCATATTTGTTCCTATCTTTTTAATCAATACATTTACTTCTAGGTTTTTACTACCATAATGGCAAACGAAGCTGTGATGTCCACTAACGATGATGCTACCAAATGCAAACGATATGCAATCTATAAAGGTTATTGGGAAGATGACTTTATTCAGTATTTTGTGAAGTCAATACCAAGTAGAAAGACCCCGGAAATTAATCGAGGATATTATATACGGCATAGTGCAGTGCATAATGTTGTTAATAAATTCCTTGAAATTACAAATTGTCAATGTCAAATTGTAAGTCTTGGTGCTGGCTTTGATACTTTGTTTTGGAATTTGTATGAAATGAACAAGCTACCAGCTCATTCTCTGTATGAAATTGATATGAAACAGGTGGTACAAAGAAAATGCAGGTTAATATGTTCGAATAATAAATTGAAAGAATCTTTGAGTAATATTGTATTTGATTTAGAGAATGCTAAACTACTTTCAGATTACTACAAGTTGATTTCAGCTGACATTACAGATATTACCCAGTTAAATTCCCAACTAATTGAAGCTGGATTACAAAAAAATATTCCCACATTATTTATATCTGAATGCGTTTTTGTATATTCGTCCATACCCAATACCCAAAGATTGTTAAACTTCATTGCTAGTGAATTTTCAACAGTTATGGTTATCGAATATGATCCTGTAAATCTTAATGATCGTTTCGGTGAAGTTATGAAACAAAACTTACAAGGAAGACAATGTAATTTATTAGGTGCCCAACCTGATATAAAATCAAAGTTAGATTTATACTGTAACTTTCACAACTCCAAGGCTAGACTTTTATATGATATTTATATGGAACTACCAGAAGAAGAAAAGCAACGAGTTGAACGAATTGAATTTTTGGATGAGATTGAATTGTTGTATGATATGTTGAAACATTATTGTTTATGCTTAGCATTTAACGATGAAAAAAATATTGGTTTAAAAGATATGAATTTATAGAAACCTATTATTTTATGTAATAACTGAGAATGAGTTCCTTTGTCTGGTTAAAAGGGCATATGAAACTGGGATTTTTCCTAAGGAATAAATTCTCTTTTTTAAACGTGAGAAGTGAACAAAGTACAATAACACCATTACCTACTTTCGTGATTTTGAACTGAAAGTCAAAAACCGAAAAATCTAAATTAAATTTTTTTATTTAAAATCATGAATTTGCAAAAGTCAATTCTTGCGAAAAATCCCAAAAAAGATTAGCGAAATTCGCCGAAGTATATTTAATATTTTTTCAGAAGTTTCTTCCGCGAATGTTACTTACAGTATGTGAAAGTTTCTTCCTCAGAGTAGTTAATAGTACATTGAATATTCCTTTGTAAGAGAGATAAAATTTTAACCAGATTTTACATGGGTGAAAAATAGCACTTAGTTTTTCCCATGTATGCAGAAATATGCAAGAATGGAAAGAGCTTTTTCGAAAATTTAAAAACTGGCTTTTATCATTTTAAAATCTCTTTCATGTCACCTCGGGTTTCCTTTAAATAGACTTTACAGGAACTTTTAGAGATGCAAGCATTGATTAGTTTATTAAATACTGCAAAAGTCTGTCAAGGAAATAAATATATAAGGGAACACTGGTTATTGGAAAATTCCCATAATCATTTTGAGAATTATAAATTGGTGGTCGTATGAATTCAATACCAAAGGTTCTACCTTAAGTCTTGTGCATACCTTACAAGGCTAGGAAAATCATGAGTATATTTGATCATTATAAAGATCTTATAATAATACTAAAAGCTAGGACTTCAGATAGAGTGGTTGATATCCTTTAGAACTTTCGGTTCATGTATCTGTACCTACAAAACTCTCTGCAGGAAGCATTTTTATGATTGTTTTTTTTTTATGTGGTTACAAGCCGGAACATAATAACATATGCTTTTTTTTATTTCAGATTAACTTTTTGGGGGTTGTAGAGTAAAACATAGCTCTTGAAATATAATATTCTTGCATAGAGTTTCAATTTTTATAGCTTGTTATAACTTTTTTATGTTCAACTGCTTCCATGTTTTTTATAGAAGAAAATATAAAAATAACTTTGAAAAATTTTATTTTCTAAGCGATATAATAACGCCTATTGCTGTGAATTCACTCTTATGTATTTATTTAGAGGCCATTCAAAAACGTATGTTTTCTCCAAAACATTGAATTTGGACCTCCCCTTCCTTTTTTTTTGCATTTGTTTGTTTTGACTTCCCAATGATTTTTACTTGCGAAATATAAGCACAAACCTAAATTTATCTTTGAAAAACAATACTAATGTGGGGATTATTTTCTAGATACTAATAAACAAATAAATAATATAGTTGAACCATGATTATAGTATGAACCACCAACGATTAGAAAGGAGACGCTCAGCAGTAGAATCTTATACACAAGTTTTTGTATCATCTGTTATTATAATTCTTTTATCATTACTTTTTAACTTCTATAATGAATATAATGAACGATTGAGCTTTCAAGATGTGCAGAAATGGTTGAATGATGAAAAATTAGAGAAATTCACGCAAGTGTTCAAGGACAATGGTATGACAGGATTTTAATCTTATGGAAATAGTTAACATTTAGTGCATTTTTTAATGTTTTATTCCTCATACTTCTTGCTTTCCTGGCGACTATGAAATTTCAAAATTTAAGCAATTAAACAAATTAGCAACACTATTAATTTTCTTTCTTCTTTTTCTTTTTTAACTAACCATGGTTTCTTTTCCATATCAGTGATCCTTTTTGTAGCTCTTCGCATTTCAATGGCTTCTAGACTCCACAGGTCACTTTTTTAAGAGCAACTAAAATATTGCATCACCAAGGTTTGAAATAAGAATAAATGATCCCTGTGGTGGAGATATTTTTAGTAGTGCTTCAGGCTAATACCTGAAGAAATGCTCAAAAATCTCTGTCACAGTGACTATTTCCAATTATTTTAACCCTATTTCTACTACGATTTATTGATTTATCGAAATCATTTGAAATTTTGTGACTTTTTCTAAAATTTAGTGGCACAAATAATGGTAATTTTTTTTCCAGATTTTTGGTCCTATTTGGACTAAACTCAAAAATTTTCAGCAGGTGGTATATCAAAAAAATTGACCAAAAATATTAACCCCATTAACTTGGCATGTATCATATATCATTGGAAAGATAAATGAAAGGGGAAAAGGAATATATCCATTACAATGCTCAAAATGAGTTACTTTATGAATAATTAATGAGATTAGCTTTTACAAGATATTATTCTACCTAAATAAAAATGCTGACATCAGCAAAAATAATGACGTCACAAAATATCCGAGGTCATAATAAGACACACAATA
>JAUELI010188826.1:0-17321 GCA_031471325.1 Catablema vesicarium
AAAATATTTTTGAGTCGGCGTTTTTTTTGAGGGGTCGGTCGGGTTACGGCAAACAAACAATTTATTAAGGTCGGCCTTGCGCCACCTGTACTGTTGTTTTTTAATAAAATTGTAAATCCAGTGAAATAAAACTTGCCGTTTCGTGTAGTGTGATTTAAGCATTTTAGTGTGACAGCGGTGCTTTTATTTAGTGGCATTGCTCATGCAGCGCGAATAAATTTTTAGGAAAGGATTTGTAGTAATTGGAGGGCACAAATCTTCAGCCCATTATTGGGCTGTTGTTAATGTATTCACAAACTATGATGAAAGAAAGTTTAAGAAACATAATTTTGTAAATTGATCGAAAGATTACGCCTATAGGGTATTGATTGCACCAATATTTAGGGATTATGCCTCAATTAAAATTACACCCTCTCGCCTCATGAACTAAAAAAGATAAAATAACAGGTCAGACCAGTCAACTAATTTTTGGGGAGCTATTGCTGAATCAGTTTTCCTTTCACATCTGATGAAACTGAAGTTTTCTATTGTCTATCTTTCTCTCTTCATGATCTAAAAGTATATACTAATCTTCCGATCCTTGCATTATTACCTACTAAAATTTTAACTCTTAAAAATTGAAATTGCCTCCCCTCCTCCTAAATTATTAATCTTTAACCTTCTCATCAGACATTATTTTCCCTTCTAACCTAAAAATGGTTAAGGTTACAGTAACTCAATCACAAAAAGGCTCTAAAGTTGAACTAACCAACTACGCAGTGAAGAGCAATTTCTCTGCACTCAAATATTAAAAGTTATAAACCAACTCAAAAGTTCTTTGTACTTACTGGTTTTGATTCAGAAAAAACTACTCTTGTACTATACTCCTCAAAATTTAATTGACTACTGGACTATATTTGATTTTATAGGTAACACAGTTTATAATACATTTAAATTAGCCATGGCTGATAACTTCGTGTTTGAAAAAAGTCTTAATTCAAAGGAACTACCCAAGGTATGTAAATTTTTTGTCACATTTTAATGTAGGCATGCGACTATTCTACTGCAATCTGTGTACATGCATTTCAATCTTTAATCAGAAGTTATGATGAAATCTGCCTAAAAAACTTTAATTATCACATGAAGTTACTCTACTACTACTACTGTTTTTCAGTAAGTGACATTCTGTATCTGATAATATCCAACATTTTGTTTTTCTGCAGAACCCTGGAAAAAATCAGCGGATTAAGGGGGCATACACTTAAGACATCCACACAGTGGCGGAGGGGTGGTCTTGAAATTTGTCACGTGTTTGCAGATTCTATTGTAATGAAACAATAGATATATTGTTCTCTTTTGTGGATGAGAGGGAGGGTGTCAGGAAATTGACAATTTTTGTGGATGTCAAAAATGTATGCCTCCATGCCATTATTAAACAACTAACATATTTTCTTGTGAGCATTGCCAAGTTACAATGCAATATATATTCATTATATTTCTATTTGTAAATTTTAGGAGAGGAGTATTAATAGAAAACGAAAGAAGATTCTAAATGAAATATACGAAACTGAGAAAACCTACCAATACCATTTGATGCTATTGACTACTGTAAGGCTTAATTATTATTTATTCTGTAAAGTTCATACCATGTTCAAAATAATTGCAAATTAATCACTGTGGAGGAGAGATTGCAATACTAAAATATCTCTCCTCCACAGTAAATATTTCAAACACTGTCATAATGAGCTTAAAAAAGAGGTATCTGACGATTAGTAAATGAAATAAATATATAAATAATTTACCAATAAAAATAAACATTTGAAATATTAAAATATTCATGATGTAGATGGTTATCAACTTTTCTAAGTTTGTTTTAACAGTAAGAGATATAAAAATTGGTATGGTAAAGGTCCTAAAATAACAGCATGTATATACATAACAAAAGGTAAAGAAGATATCCTACAGGAATTGCTATTTATTCAAAATTATTTGATTATCTTATCGTTTTTTTATTTAGTTATTTCTTGAACCCATCCAAGTTGCATCAGTATTGCCACCAAGAGTAGTTGAAGGAATTTTCTCAAACATACAAGCAATTCAAAGTGTCACTTCACATCTCTTAGAAATGATGGAAGAGCAAGGAATTGCACATGCTCTTCTAGAACTAGCTCCATATATGAAATTATATTCGTTATATGCAAACAACTTTGATAGTGCAAATAAACTCTTAGAGGTATAATATGCAATTCTTAAACTGCAGATATTTTTAGGAAGGGAAGTATATTTGCAATTAGTACACACAAGGTTCGGAAATAAGTAAAAGTATGCCTGGATGATGAGTGATTTTTGAGCATAGCATAGACTCAGGCTTTGTAGTCTTTCACATTTGATATTCACAGATATATTATATAATTGTGTATGTAGTAAGTAGATAATAATTGTTCTATACTTTTCACAGAAAATTTCAATTGCCAAAATAAAAAACATTCTTGATAAAGATAGACAACCAGATAATAAACCTTTTGCTAGTATACTTTTTCTCTCATGAAGAATTGCCTTGGCTATTGAATTCTTGTAACTTGAGAACCATATTTCTTATGAATTTATGTTGATCAGGTATGAACACTTGTTTTGATTTTTAGACATGTATGTGCTCATAGTTTCTAAAGGGTATTAACAACAATGCTACAATTTATTTTTCAAAGGAACACAGAGAAAAGAATGCAGATTTTGCAAGATTATTGAAGTTCCAGGAGAGTAGGGAAGAAATGCAATCTTTAAGATTTGCTGCATTGTTAGTGACTCCTATTCAGAGAGTTCCAAGGTAATTGAAAATCCATTTAGATAATGTATGGAACAAAGAGATTGTTTGAATGTAATAATTAATTGAAATGTCAGCTGACAAACTCAGGTCAACAATTTAAAAGTTTGTGTGATAAATATCATATTAGATTTCATAAAAGTACCCTGTTAAAGTAGTTTGTTTAAAATATTCAATTATCCACAACATGTTTTTAATGGGTTACTTTCAGGAATTCTCTTTTTATATTTTGTTTCAAAGATATTACTAAATAAATAAATTATCTTCGTATTGTAAATTCCAGGTACCGTTTATTGTTAGAAAACCTGTTAGAAAAAACATTTGAGGATGATCCAGATTTTCCTAAGTTGAAGGGTAAGTTCTTAACCATCTGATTTACCTCAATTCAAATCTTGTTGAAATAAGTAAAAATAGGCTTTTGAGCATATAGATTCAGGCTTTATGCATGTGGAGGAGAGATATTTGAGCATATAGATTTAGGCTTTATGCATGTGGAGGAGAGATATTTGAGCATATAGATTCAGGCTTTATGCATGTGGAGGAGAGATATTTGAGCATATAGATTTAGGCTTTATGTATGTGGAGGAGAGATATTTGAGCATATAGATTCAGGCTTTATGTATGTGGAGGAGAGATATTTGAGCATATAGATTCAGGCTTTATGTATGGCCTAAATCTATGTTCGAAAATCTCTCCTTCACATTTGTTATTTACAGTTATAGTAGTAGCAGTTTTCAATGTTAATATAATATTGTTGCATATGCTATATTGAATATGTAAATGTTACTATCTAGTTAGTTTTGTATGCATGTATAGCATGTTTAGCATGTAAAGTTTTGTAGAATATCTTAATGAAGCCAGGTTAATTTCACAACATTCAGTTTTAGTAGGCTGGCTTTAATATTGCACTGTTGGATTTTGCAGGAATCCATCCAATAGACTGATATTTGCTGCATTGCTAAATCCGTGAAACACTTTTCACTACCCTTTTCCCCACCCTTTTAGAGACATAGTGTTTATGAATGACTATTATTTTTAATTGTAGATGCATTTGAAAAGGTTTCAAAGGTTGCTACCCATATAAATGAATGCGTTAGACAACATGAGAACTTCCATAAAATGTTATCAATACAGAATAGTTTTACTGGAAGTACAGCCCCAAAAATATTGTTACCAGGTAAGATAAAGTCCGTCTTAGATGGGAATGAAATTTTAACCAGCTATAATCCTGGTGAAATATGAGAACCAATGTTTACATTCACCACTAACATTGAAAAGAGGGGAAAAGGGGGGTTGAAAAGAGGGGAAAAGGGGGGATAAATAGTTGGCAGTGATATTTCCTGTGTTATTTTCTCAAATTATTGAGGATTACAGAATTGGAGGGATTTCTGTATAACCATCTGATTTTTAACAATCAAGGAATAACTTTAGCTTCACTACCACTGGAACCAAAAGTGAAACGGTTACTTTAATACAAAAATCATTTGATATTCTTCACAGGGAAGACTAAGATTTTGTTCTTTCAAATTATATGTAGCTAATATTATTATTTTTTTAACGAATTGACCTATCCAAATGCCGAATACTTCACTACTGTATGTCCTCAACCATTAGCCCTAACACATTATTATTATTATTATTTTGTTTCTATGTAGGTCGTTTTTACATCAGAGAAGGAGTTGTTACAAAGGTAACTAAGTCAGTTTGATTGGAATCCATTTGAAAAAGGATTGAATATACAATTATATTACTAATTATACTGTACTGATTATTATTATGTATAATAACTACATATGTTTAAAAATATATCTGCAGCATCAAGTATGTGTCAAAGTCCGAAATAACTGTAACATCCAAATGTGGAGGAGAGATATTTTTTATGTATTTTTATTTATATATATTCAAATATCTCTCCTCCACCACGCTTATTTCTACTTATTAGCTCTTGGTTTCTCAATTTCTTTTACTACAGTTCTACGATGATATTTGTATAAACTGATGTCATAATGGTTTTAAATTTGGGTTTATTTATGATTGGATTCTCTGCTGGTTGGGTACTCATTTATTTATCCAATTATAGGTAGTGGCCTTTTGTCGAGGTGTTCAATTGATCATTGCCTATGCATATTAACAAATAGAACTGAAATATGTTTACATTACACTAGTATACATTTTTTCATTATACCCCAGAAATTAAGATATCTTTTTATTCATTTTTTGTAATTTTCCGCAGAGGAACTCCAGTTCTGTTCATAAAATAATATTTTTTCCAAAATTTGGTTGCAAATTGTCAAATAAAATTTTATTAAAATTGTAAGGTTTTGCATTTGATGTGTAATTTAATACCAAACTGTTTATGTTGTTCTTATCTAGATTACAGAGCGTGGTAATGCTAAAGAAAGAATGCTGTTTTTGTTTAATGATATGTTATTGTGTGCAAAAAAAGAAACGTCATGGTATGTTTTGGGATGAATCATAACCTTTGCTTTTTACTTAGGATATTTTATATTTTGACACATCGTAACTCAAAATGGGAAAATAATTTTTGTTTGGATTTAAATCTTGTTTTCAGTGAAAAATTTTTAAACAGCATATTGATTCTTTTTAGCGACTAACCCATAAAATACGATTGTCGCCAGCTTACATAAAACTTACATATTATGGTGTTACAGTGTTTTATAAAACTGTTTCTTTTTAGTTTATAAAGAGCTTTCTCAACTGATGCATTTTCTGAAGGCACTACGCAGTATTTACTCTAGCTAATGTTTATTATTATTACTTATGTTGTTACATTTTAGCACCTATCGATGTTGTGATATTTTTCCTCTACTAAACTGTATTGTCGAGCAAGTATTAGGAAGTTTGAGTGCTGGGAACGGATTATTCAGGGTATTTTGAATTTAATCCATCATTTTCTGAGTCCAAGGCTATATGCTTTTGACAATATAAGAGTACAAGACTTACCAAAGAAATTGCTGTGTTTTTTCATGTTCCTTATTAAGTTTTGTGTTATTTCAGTGAAGCTGAATTGCCTGTTGTGCTATTTATGCAATTATTTTATACAACATTTTTATCTACTTTGAAATAATAATGTATCAAATCATGATGTATTGACAGTGTTCTAAATAATCATAAACAATCATAAACAATCACTCTGGGGAAGATAAGCTTGGTGGCTACGTAGCCTGAATCTATGTTCAAATATTTCTCCTCCACATTTGGTATTTACAGTTAATTCGAACCTTGAAGTGTTTATTTACTCTTAATTGACCAGCCTGTTAAACATTGTTTTGCATTAAACAAAGTGAATTTCTTTGCAGTAACTTTTACTATAAACATCAGAGAGGTGTAATACATTGTTTGTATAATACCTTAAAAACTGGCCAAACTTCTAAAGGTTTTAAATACCTTCAAACTTTTTCCAGGTTATCCGCAAAGACAGATCGATGCTGCTTTGTGCTAACTTGAATGAAAATTCATGGATTTCTACTATCAAAACAACTGTCAGGTAAATATGTATATCAGTATATATTCATGGATTTCTACTACCAAAATAACTGTCAGGTAAAGAGATATATATTTTTACAGTATCTGTAAACAATAGTTTATATCTTCTTACGTAGACTTTTAGTAAATTAGTAAATTAGTAATTATGCATTTTATTGTATAATTTGCATCACACAATAATCAAATAGAACACTTTTTTAAATCCACAATAATGGTCATAAATGGAGCCAAATTGGTGTAAAACATAAAAGAGAAATTTGAAAAACAAAACCAACCAGTGGAAAATTCGAATTTACTTGGGGAGCCTGGGTACTAGACTGCTTAGAAACAAGAAATTGACTGACTTTGCAATGTGACTAAAAGTCCTACAGTATATCTAAGTTTCTTTAGAAAAATCTATAGGGACTTTGTTTTACTCATTCATTGTACTTAGATATTTACTTTTGTTGTCAAAAAATTTGAAATTTAGAAATAAATTGAGAATAATTTAGAACAGCAGCAGCAGCTTTGGAAGAGTGTTAATTTAACTAAGAGTTGTAAAGTTAAGCAGTTAAGGATTTCAAGGTTTAGTAATAAGCTTTAGCAAAGCCGTTCTAGATTATGAATGCAGTCCGAAAACAGCGCTTCGTTCTCGAATATTATGGTATTCTTCGAATTCTATGTATTATAAAAACTACTACCTAAGATTGGGTTTTTGCACTCTATTCCGAATCTACGAGTTTGCTAAAGCTCTGTATTTTAAGACAATAATTTTGATGAAATGAGTTTTTTCAATGTTGCCCTGCAACTAAACAAAATTCATTTGTTGGGTTACACTAATAAATATATTTTTTTAATATTTCTGTAAAAGATTTGATTAACAGATTTTTACGGTTTGGGTGAGTTGTTTTTAACTAATTTCATTCCATCATTTTAAGCGAACTTCATTCAAATCTGGCATCATTGAGGCGGTTTGACCATGGTTCTGTGTCAGCGAAAGATTACAAAAATATTTCAGCAAAAGTAAAATCTCCTAAAAAGGTTTGACTCCTTTTATATCATCCTTGTGTATGTGCTAGTGCGTGTTTACTTTGGTTAGTTTTATACCCAATGACAAATGGATTAGTGAAGGTTTTATCCGAGGCTTGATATAACTGTAAATATCAATGGTGGAGGAGAGATATTTCAGCATAGATTCAGGCCATGCAGCTAGAAACTATGCTCAAATATCTCTCCTCCACAGTGCATATTAGCTCTTGAATAAGAAGAATAGAATGAAAATTATTATTCATCAATAGCAATTTTACAAAATATAAATATTAGGTAACTGCGTAATGTAGAATTTTCTATACACTTGCTTCATTGTATTCAGTTTTTATATTTTCTTTTTCAAGGGTATGACATCATCTTCATCATCATCTAGACTACGTAGGCTTCCTTATGTATCAAAACCTCCAGCTATGACTCGTAATATTTCTAAAAGGTGGACTTGCTTAGAATTAAATAATAATGAAGATGATAAGATGGTACATGATGATATGTTTTATGGTATGTCATCATCATTAACATCAACATCGACTGCTAATAAAACAGAATTTTCAACAGAACTCTCTTTGTTACGATACAGTCAAGATGAGGTACGATTGATTTATGATTTTAAAATCAGAAAACATTTTCCACATGGCTGGATAAACCTGCAAATATCGAATGAGGAGGAGAGATTTTCGAGCATAGATTCAGACTTTTTTTTTTGTATACTTCCCAGTGGGCAAAAACAGTGGGCAAAAACCTGTTCAAAGTCCGCAATTTTGCAGACTTTGAGCAGGTGTTTGCCCACTGGATAGACTCGGGCTATATGTCCTGAATCTATGCTCGAAAATTACTCGGGGTCAGTAGATTTTATACACGTTGGAGTCTGGATCGATATTACTATTTATGACCAGAACCAACACTGTCTTGTTCCTACTACCCCAAAAATCTTAACCAATTCTAAGGTATGGTACTATGTTAGATTCTACACACCAGTTTAATGGATTGATTTAAATGTAAGATGCTATGATTTTGCAGCTATTTTTTAGCTATACGCTGAGTTAAGTATAAGATTACAAAAAAGAAACATTTAGAAGCTAATCAGGTGTAGTTAATATCTCTTAGGTTTTTAGTCCTACTGAACCAATCAAACCAAAATCTTCTACTCATCGCATAAACTGGACACTATCAGAACCAGCGGAAATAGAATGTCGCCGCCCCTTACACTCTCTTGCTAGCAGTGCAAAGACAATTGGTGGGAAATTTGGGTGTAATTCAACAAAAAGAAAACTTGAAAAGAATGTATCAATGCCATACTTAAAAGAGGTTTATAATTTCATGTCATTTTGCCTCGACTTTATCTTTCGCAGTGCATGCAGTATTGTTGAAAATATCATCACTGTGGAGGAGTGAGTTTTAAGCTTTTATAGCTTGAAGCAATACTATAGCTTCCCGAAGCAATATTTTAACTATCTCTCCTCCACATCGATTATTTACACCTATTTGAAACAATGTCAATCTTTTTGTTTTATCTTTTGCACTTTAATAATTTACATAGCTCGAAATAAACTGTAAATAGCAGATGTGAAGGAGAGGTTTTTGAGCATTGATTCTCACTGAACTTATTGTAACCCTTGATTTAGGATTGCAAAAGAAGAAATATTGAATCAACTTCAGTTACTCGGTAAGTTTGACCTTTTCTGCTCTAATCATTTACCTACATTATGCAAGTTTTTATTCATGTTGCTAATTTTTGCGCTAATTCTGCTACTGGTGACATATTATACAATAGAGCATCCAGTGTCATTGTATTGGCAATTTTTTAAAATTATATACTGTATAATATTGCGCAGAAATGATAGTATAATAGACCCAACTTGGTCCACTTGGGTCATAGTCTTTTTTTTAGCTGACAATGCATTATATATTAAGGGTTTTAATGTCAAAATAAATAAAAATTAGCGTAATAAAGTGATAGAAATCTCTCCTCCTCTATATCTTATATTTACAGTTATTTCGAACCCTCCTGCTTGGTGACAAAATAAATAAGGATAAGCTTGGCGGAGGAGAGATATTTGAGTATATATTCAGGTTACATGAATCTATATCCCCTCTACATTCGAACGCTGGATAGTAAATTTCTTTTGGCTCATAGTGGATCATAACACAGTGTTTAGTATAGTCCGTATTCGCATTTATTTGACCATAACAATGTTTATAATTTTGACACTATATGCGTTTATTGGTATGGCGAAGAGAGAAGACAGAATGGCGCCTTCTGAGTATTATGCATAAGTTTATGCTTTATAACTGATTATATTTTATGTTTTTTTTTGACAATTGAAAAATCTTTTTCTTAACATTTCTGTACGTTTTTTTTAAGGATATCGAATGAATTACCGAAAGAAGAAATTACTAGTAGCAGTTGTGTTGTCATGTGATTGTGGTATTTATTTCTAAGAGTGAATAAATACTTGTTCAAAGTCCGCAAACAACATTAGAACACCGTTTGATCGATCGTTGTTCTAAGGTTATTTTGCGGACTTTGGACAGGTTGTTCTAAGGTTATTTTGCGGACTTTGGACAGGTTTTCGTTTACTGCATAGGAGTGAATAAATAGCTGGTAATTTAATATGTAACTAAATATCGGAAGACCATATTTCAAAACCAGAATTTATACATGGTTCGAAATAAAAAATAAGTATAGTGGAGGAGTGATTTTTGAGCATAGGTGTAGGCTACATGGCTTGAATCTATGCTCAAAATATCTCCTCCACATTTGGTTATTGAAGTAATTTCTTACCCTGCTATAATTAACTTTTTGGTTTGTCTCAAAATGTGTTTCTACAATTGTTTCCGTCGGCTATTTTGACCTTCTGGTTTTGTGTGTTCAGTTAGATGTATGACGAATAAATACAATCGACTAGAGTGTGAATGCTTTTAACCCTCCGGGACAACCTGATTTCAAATTGAATATATATATATAAGGTATTTTTTCATTTTATTTTTGTATTAAATTATTCTCAATTATTTGTGAGAAATTTCTGTATGTTTTTTTCTATACTGTAGTTTCAAACTACATTTTGTAATTATGATATCTCTTTTGTTGATATTTATCGTCCTTGTCCCTTCGTTAGTGGGGTGTGAACTTATACCTAAGGATTCAAAATATCTATAAATACCAAATGTAGAGAAAAGATTTTTCAGCATAAATTCAGGCTATGTAACCTGAATTAATGCTCAAAAATCACTCCGCTCAGTCGGCAAAAACCTGTTCAAAGTCCGCAAAATCCTATTTTTGACTTCCGATGGTATATAACTACACTAAAGAAAGGTTAAATGATCGATTTAGAAGTTGATGAAAAATGGGAAAGAATGTAATTTTCGTTTAATATTATTTGCAGAAGATTCCAAAACCTGCTAATTTTGCGGAAATTTAAATGTAAAATCAATAGATTTCTTAAAATTTCTTGCAGTTTTTCTAATGATTCATTGTTCCTTTTTCTATCAATTATTGACTCAATCTTGTGGTAAGCCAGTTGTTTACTACCCAGTGGGCAAATACCTGCTCAAAGTCAGCAAAATGACGTTAGAGCAACGTTCGAATGAACGTTGCTCTAACGTTATTTTTCTGACTTTGAACAGGTATTTGCCCTCTGGGTATCCCACAAAAACCTGTTCAAAGTTAGCAAAATGACCTTAGAACAACGTTTGACTAACAGGTTTCTGAGATCTTGTAGAATACAGAATCTGTTTTATGTTTAGTAAATTTTAGCCACAATTCTACAATCGTGGCTGGCTATTATAACAGATGAGACGACAATCACAAGTAGAAGTTATAAGTGCCAGAATGGAGTAAATGAGTTTTTTTTAGATCCTTTCTCAGAGTCAGCAATTTTTATTGCTTCTTAGCAACTTAGTACTCAAGTTAACATGTATTTCTAGGCGTTTGATTTGTACCACGTTTATAGTTCATATTTTCTATGGTAGGACCTGCTATCGAGAAATACTTACTTAGGTTGGTATCAAATAAGTGAGTTTTTACTGCTATTTGAAGTAATTTAGCAGTTATAAGTAAAACCTTTTGTAAAAGATTTTGGTCCAACTCAAGATTCTTGGTTCAACTTTGTTGTCTTATTTAATAAAGCTTGTCGAGGTTAACCAACAAAAGGAATTGTCTTACTTTTTCAATCTTTACTAATTTTAATTTTTTTTTAAGGTTTGAACCATCCTGAGATATTTTTTCCTTCAAAGTTATCTATTTATTAAGAGTGCACGACGCATAGTAACGGGGGTATTGCTACCAGAAGATTACCTATAGCAACCATGATAATTTTGCCCTAAAAATCAAGACAATTCTTTTTATCGTTTAACGGCCACCTTAAATTAATTTCAATTTGAAAATATATGGAAATTAAATTCATGAATTAAACAATGTTTCTAAACTTGTAATTTTAAAGCGTTTTGTTTCGTTTTTCCCTCTTCTGAGTTTGTAGAGACGTCATTGCAAGGCCGGATCTTACTTCAAACATCACATGTTGAGGAGAGATTTTTTAGCCTGAATCATTGCTAACAAACTTACTTCAAACATCACATGTTGAGGAGAGATTTTTTAGCCTGAATCATTGCTAACAAACTTACTTCAAACATCACATGTTGAGGAGCACTTACTTCTCCATAGAGTTCATTGAAAAAAGAAGCCATATGCCGACAATGATGTCTCTTGCTTGTTGAAGACATATGCTCTCATATATTCTGACAACAGCGTTTAATACTGGTATTAGTGCTAAATAAATAAATAAATAAAAAATCACTGTGGTGGAGAGACCGAACATTATTTCAAGTTTTATAATATCCCTCCTCCTGAGTTATTATTTGCAATTATTTTGACTATACCGGTATAAGTGCTAAGGAAATATGTATTTTTGCTTTGAATATGAATATTATTTGGTTGTAGATTTTTGTAAGCTCTTTTGTATATTACAACTAGCATAATAATTTAACAGTGATACTATCATTACTACATGTTATTTGTAACCCTTCGTTAGTGTAATGAGACCCCCTGATTTTTGCAAATACTTCTATTATATTAATAGAGAAAATTTACTCTTTTGGGGGGATTATTTTCGATAGATTTCTATTATATTCATGTTTTATACGACTTTTATGCTTCCTGGATATATCATTATTTTACCATAATTTAAATAATTTCCGGTGGTAATTCGTAACGCCTTATAATTATTATTTATTATTATTATTTCTTTATTTAAGGTTATAGGAAAGGAAAACCGGTGTTTTATAACTTCTAAACTCTTCAAGATACATGTATAAAAGTTGTTATATTTTGAAAGCCCTATCTTTCAGCTATATAAAGAAAGAAAAAAAATTGAGAAATAATTTACAGTTCGTGGAAAAATGATCTCGATTTAATTAAAATGCATTTTTATTTTATACTGGGCTCCTGTCACACAATGAATAACGATATTGCTTTCAAAAATGTTTTGCAGCATAGGCAACACTTCGATTTGAAAAAGGTGTCAGCGTTTTTTAAATGATCGTTTTGTTTCCGAGATATTTTGACTTTTTTAAAAGTAACATAAATTACTATAAAAACTGGGCTTCAACGCGTAATAATTGTCGAATGGAATAATTATTTAAAAAACGCTGACACCTTATTGTTTTTCAATGTTTGGTGAACACGTGTATATAGTTATTTCTCTGTTTCCATGGTTATTCGTGTGCCAGGAGCTCGTCAAAGTTCACAAAAATTGTTGTCAACAATAGATTAATTAGTAACGGAAATTATTCAGAAAGTAATTGAAATTATTATTCAATATTTACATTCTACACAAAAATATTGTCCAAATGATCAAATAAAATAAAAAAGTCAAAATTTGTGATTTTTTCCTTTCCTATAACCTTAAAGTTGACAAATGAAATATATATACAAATAGTTCAATATGTACATATTTAGCTACACTCATAAGGAGCATGCTAAAAGCCAACCAGATTAAAAACCTCAAATACTTAAATATACATAAAATTAAAATAGATTAAACTTTAAAAACTTAGTGAAGGTAAAATAAAACATTAAACACATATCAGAGCGTGGATTGTTACTTAGATATAACCTAAATTTGGTATATAGTTCCAACACAAATGGCATGGGCAATTTTCGGGAACCCAGTATTTCATTTTACTTTCTGTTCCAATGTTTGTAGTCCTAGCTCGTCTTATTTCAAACTCGCTAACCATCCTTAAATTATAAGTCAAGGTTGGCTTAGGTTTAAAAACTTCAGATAACAGTGTGGGTGCTAGATTATTTTTTACTTTAAACATGTCAGTCATGAGAACTTGTATATTTTTTACATGTATTGAGGCGGAGCCATCTTTTCTCAGTAGATTTTCAAAGGATGACCACTTATCGTTATACACCATACGAAGGGATCGTTCGTGCAACCGATTTGTCCTGTTATTGTAGCTTCTGTTATGGCACATCCATACTAAAAGACAATAATTGCAGAGTGAGATAAAGAAACTCTTTATGAGCGTTTTCCTTTTGCTGACGCTCATATGTGGTATAACCCTCGCTATTGCGTTAAGTTATTGCGAAGCTTTCTTGCACATTTGACTCAAATGTAGGTTAAATGTTAAATTCGTGTCGAACGTAATGCCAAGCAATTTTTGAGATTGAATGATTGTTTGATTGAATGTTTTCTATATAATTACTTTGAGCCTAGTGGTTAGAGTGTCAGCCTACATAGAGTGAGGTCGTGGGCTCAAATCCCGTCCGAGTCATACCAAAGACTATAACAGTGTGAATCAGTCCTATCTGCTTGGCACTCAGCAATTTGCGAAAAGGGTTGATGTCTAGGAGGTTGTCAAGGTGAGCAGAAGTAACAATCCAGTGACTCCTGTAGCTCAAATGGGAGCTTTAAATACAGCTGGACCTCCGACGTCGGCGGGGATGGAGAGCCACGCAATAGTTGTGGATATGCCCTCAGGACGATAAAGCTTTCCATTACATTACAGCCTCTATGACAGCGGTTCCCTTACCACTGAGCAAAAAATGGCACTTATTTGCTTTTAACTTTCATCTCATTATCTTTGAACCACTGAAATAAAGATACCGCTGCATTTTCAAGTCTACTTTTGACCTTTTCGACACTATTTTCCGTCACATAAGGAGTATTATCATCTGCGTAGCTCGCAAAATCCACAGCCTTTGTAATGAGAAACAAGTCAGAAAGGAAAATATTGAACAACAGTGGTTCTAATATTGAGCCTTGTGGAACACCAAAAAGTATTTATAACGGAGCTAAATATTGAATTGGCTCTGTCTGGTTCTTTGTTTTCGATTCGATAAATAATCATGTATAAGCTGGATTGCTGGAAGACTGAAGCCATATGCATTTAATTTAGCAATTAAAAGCTCGTGAGAGAGACAATCAAAGGCCTTGGACACTTCAGTAAATAGGGCACCGACGCGATCACCTTGATCAATAGATTTTTTCTATTTCTCAAGCATAATGAGAAGGCAGTGTTGAGCATTGAGCACTAAAGCCTTTTTTAAAGCCACATTGAAATTTTGATAGTTTTATTTTCAAAGAAAAGTATTCGATTTGCTTAAATAGGCATTTTTCAAATATTTGATATATTTAGAAGAATACTTTAATAGGCCTAAAGTTTTCTTTTTCATTTTTTGAGCCCTTCTTGTGTACTGGTGTGATTTCAGCGATTTTCATTTCAGTGGGATGTATCCACTGAATCGTTGAAACAATTTGTTAAAAATTCATCAAAAATATCAGAGTTTTCCTTTTTATGATTTTCGTTGGAATGTCAGTGTTCTGTGTACTTTTTGAAGTTTTCAGTATTCCTATTTCTTTTTCAATGTCCTCTTTTTTAACATGAGAGAAAGAAAATGAGGAATCGCCAAACTTCGCTTGGATTGCTAGAACGCTTGGATGATTTCTATACTTAACAATAGCTTTAATTTTTTTATCACTGATGTTTTCTGCCAGAGGATCACATCCGGCTTATTTTTCAATATTAAGATTCGAGACTGCGTTCGTGAAGAAAGTGTTCAGAATATTTGACGTCTCTTATAAGGTTCAAAAAACCAAAAAAACTGTTTCAAGGGCTTTTTTAATTTTGCGAATTTAGATTTTTCGGTAAATTTAAGCAAAAAATTTCACGGGTTTTCAAAAAATCGGAAAACTCACGAAATTCAAGACTCGCAAAAATTATGACGAATAAGGTAAAAGAGTCATTTGAAAGCTAAGTCTTATCGTCATTTGTTTCTAATTATTTCCAAATACAATTTAGTGCAACAATATCATATATAGGTACTCTTCTCGTGTGACAATCTGAAAGGTTTCAGGTCATATGAACTACCCAGGGCTTTTTATTTTAAAAGTTAAGTTTTAAGCTTTTTTATTGTGTAATAACAAAAATTAGTTGTGCTTTGGGGGAAACTCTAGCATATTTAGGATAAATTAAATACTTAAAAATTCACTCACTCTCAAAAAATCAGGTAAGAATTTTTTTTTTCTCGCCTCCATTTCTATTTGTGAGTGACACTAAATTGACCAGTTCGTATGACCTTTAAAATAATGCAAAAGTACACTATAAATACTGATCTGCGAAAGAAAACACTGGGAATGAGCATATCTTTTTTGCGATACAAAGTTCTGTGGTGCACTATATAATAAATATATATTGAAGATAGTTATGTCATTTACTGACAATGGTATCAGCGAAGGGAAGACTATTTCACGTTAATGACTGAATGCATGCAAAATATGCTCTAAAATATTAATATACAAAAATATTTACAAGGGTATTAACGGATCTGTTCCGCTAATTTTCTCATAATTTCTTTCTACAAAACCTCTTCCGCGAAAACATTTATTTAATAGAAACGTTTGGTAATTCTCAACTCCGTTGTGTTTTCGTATACCAGCAAATCTAACAGCAAGCCACGAGTAGTAAATCGTTCCATGTTCTATTCTGCTTGGAAATAAATGTGTAAGATCGCCAGGTTGTTTGAAATTAAAAGCGTTTCGTAACTGACCGTGGGATATATCGTGCAAACGCTTTAGATAACTACCATTAATTCTTCTTTTTATACGATGTCTTCCAAATTTCATGTTAGGTGGGCGTTGACTCAACGCCGCCCACATTAGCAACCATTGAGGAATAGCTGCAACTTTCATTCGATTATAGTAACGTACATATATGTAAGAGCCTAGTAAAATTCTAGAACAGTATAATAATTTATAAATCTCATAATATGATAAGAATTTACTTCGATTATTTAAGTACACATCAAAATCTTCGGCGCATAATAACTTCCATTTGACGTCAAATGATGTAGATGTTAGATAGAATTTACGAGATGTTTTAGATAGAGATACGATTCCAAATATGTCACAATGACGTATTATCATATGAAGCAATTCGTGAGGTAGTTCTAAATATAAATTATTTTTTTCCAGGCTTTCTGATGAGCAAAATTTGAAGTGCAATAAGTCATGCGTACTATCCCCATTCCGACCAACCTCGACCCCTAATGTTCTTTCTCAAGTTTCTTTTCATCAGTTTTCAAAAGATTGGCCACAAGATTGTATTCCGACTGGAATGACATAAAAGAAAGAGATGGAATCTTTGCAAAATTATTCAGCTATAATTATTATCAAACTTAAAAGGTGAAATTTTTCTATCGATATTTAATATCTGAATTTTGGTTTTATAATAGAGTAAGAAATATCAAAAGCACGTACAAAAACAAGTAGTCAAAGAAGTAGTAATAAATACATCCATACTAGTATAATGAACATCATACATACACAGTTAGCTCGCAGATTAAAGCATGCTTTTAAATAAGATAAGCACCAAACATAGAAAAGCCGTACATATATATATATATATATATATATATATATATATAAAAACACAAATATGGGCGGGATAACCAATAAAAATGAAGAACAAGAATTGAATTTAA
>JAUELI010188938.1:0-10716 GCA_031471325.1 Catablema vesicarium
ACTAAATATTGTGTGTGCAAAGTTTCATGTTAATAGCACTAATATTTCAGAAAATACGAGGGGGGGGTCAAATTGACCCCCCCCCATACAAAACAACCTAAAAAAAGCCCATGTTAAATAGGGTTAAGAGGCACATGTTTCATTGCATTATCGTTAAAAGTTTGACTTCTTATATCTTGCCCTGTTTATCTTTTGTTTATTAATAGCGTTAGTAATTAAAATCGAATATCTGGACTTGTAGACTGTTATGTTAAAATGGAAAATGGAAGGACTTCCTTCTCTTCTCCTGTTTCTTGTTCACAATAGACAGTAAATAGGAAAAGGCTGATGCTGGAAGCTGATGTCACACCACTCTGCCTCATAGAGCATGTTGTTTTCAACGGAAAAGTTCGACCTGTTCAAAAGTGCCTCTATTTTACTCAGATAAACTTTAAAATAAACCCTAAAAAATGTTATTTAACCATTATCTCTACTATTTTCAATATATATTACCCACTGTAAGATAAATACATAAAGTTTTTACTTTTGTTTCATAAATTCATAATTTAATGTCATTTTTGTAACATTTGAACTAGTAATCTGCTAGGTGCTCTGTGCTGAAGCAATTACCTAGGTTAGGTGCTTAGGGCTGAAACCGAAAAATTCAAACTGTTGTATTACCGAAGTAGAAGTACGTTTTTTGCACTAAAAATTATGGTTTTTTTCGAAAATTGGACTCGTTTTAACTTTTTTCATGCAATTATTTACGCATTTTTTAAAAATAATGTAACAATTAATTTTTCAGATAAAAAATCAGCTAATAAGGTTTTCACTTTTCTAAATTTACACAGCATAATTTAATGTCATTTTTATAACATTTGAACTGGTAATCTGCTAGGTGCTCTGTGCTGAAGCAATTACCTAGGTAAGGTGTAGTTAAAATATCAATTTGATACTGAAGGGTCTGTGCTAATATCCTTTATTTTAGTCCCTAATGATTACCTTATGGAAATTATTTAAGCATTAATTCCCTAATGATTACCTTAGGGAGATTAATTAAGCACGGGATAAATTTTGGCAAAATCCAAAAAATATCACTCTGCAAAAATTTCAAAAGACGCATTCTGCAAGTTTTTTAACGTAAATAGTGGTAAAATTTGAGCAATTCGCAAAAGTATGTCCAGGGGAAATCAGCCAAAAAATTGATCTTCCTAAGGTATATTTTCCCTTAAAATATATTTCTCATTTTAGAAAATATCTTAATTAATATAAGTAATATCATCGACTTTTATTATGACTTCCCGTAGCAGTATTTAGCAAAGGAGTCAGGTTATCTTCAGGGAGAATTTTCATAACGCCCCATCAGAAATTCAACATGAAGGAGATATTCCATCATACCAAAATGACCAACTTTTCGAAACCGAATATACCAATGATGAAGGCGAAAATGAAAGCATGAGCTTGTCAAGTGATACATCAGATCAACATGATGATCAGGCTGATTCAGATTATCCAGAGTCTCTAGATTCAGAATCTAATCATCTGAATTCTGAAGTGGATCAGACATTTTCCTATCAATTATCTGAGCTTTTAACTATACATCCAGTTAATCACAGGTTTACAAATGAATTACTTGCATTGCTTAAAAAAAATGGACATCCTGAACTACCTGCTGATAGACGGAGTCTTCTCCAGTCCCCACGAAATGTAAGTGTCATCAACAAATGTGGAGGCAGTTTTCTTTACATAGGACTTCAAAAAGGTCTCAGTTCTTTAAACATTGACTTTGAAAGCCCTTTAAAGGTTTTGTTAAATGTTGATGGTATTCCATTATTTAAATCTACTGGAATTGATTTGCGGCCTATGTTAGGGATGGTCAACAAATCTGTGTTCACTATTGCATTGTTTTGTGGTAAGCATAAACCAGATCCGGCTGAGTTTTTAGAAGATCTTCTAATTGAAATTAAATCACTTCAGGAAAATGGGATAATGATAAATGAAATAAAATATGATTTGATTTTTGAGGGTTTTTGTAATGATGCTCCAGCACGCTCTATGCTAAAAGGCATCATTTCTCATACTTGATATTATAGTTGTGAAAGGTGTGAAATTCCTTTAATAACTCAGAGTCATAGAAGAACCTTCAATGATATGCACATATATCCTTCATGAGATGACAATTCGTTCAATTATCTTGCTTATCTTGGTACCCATAAAAAAGTTGCATCACCATTGATTGGTAGTGGCATCAAGTGTGTAAATCAGTTCATTTTAGATTATATACACCTTGTTTGCTTAGGAGTCGTAAAGCGATTACTCTCCTTTTTAATGGAAGGTCCAAAGGAATGTCGCTTATCTGAGAAACAAATAGATGAGATTTCCAACCGATTGAATAATCTCAGAGGTTTGTTACTATCAAAAATAGCCCGTCAACCCCGTGGATTAGATGAAGTTAAAAGGTGGAAAGCTACTGAGTTTCGTCAGTTTTTATTATACACTGGTGCTGTTGTTTTGAAAGAAATAGTGTCAACACCTCATTATGTTCATTTTTTGCAACTTTTGATTGGTATTTCTTCATTGCTAGAAGAAAACGAAGAAAGAAGGAATTACTATTTAAATTTTGCCAGAGAACTTTCAAATACATTTGTTGCTTCTTGTTCTAGACTGTATGGCAATACTTTTGCAGTCTATAACTTCCATGGTCTCATCCACCTTCATGAAGATGTAATGAATTATAGGTGTTCATTGAACCATATTTCATGTTTTCCATTGGAAAATTATCTTGGTATGCTAAAAAAAATGGTGATCATAATCCTATCAGCCAAGTTTACACACACTTGACTAACAGAACTATCACAGCAAACCAAAAATTTGACAAAATCAAAGTATCACTACACCCAAAAGACATCTGTTTCCTTTTAGAAAATGGTGATGTTGTGTTTTTGTGTGATGAAAACAACAACAACACCTTTGATGAAAAACTGATATAAAAAAAACTTGGTTAGCATCATTTGAAGTTTCAAATGCAAGTCGGTCGGATGGTCGGTAGGTAAAATTTTTTTTGTACATTTGTTGTTTGTGTAAAAGAATAAAGCTCTCATAAAAAATATGTGAACACCTACCAGAAAATAAACTCAAGAATGTTTACATACTTTGTACTTATTTGCTATTAAAAAAACAACAAAACTAACCTCATGTGGAACAGAAACTGATATCTCCTATCTCTCTTCCAAATAGAATTGTGAGGAGCTTCTGAAATCTTTATCTTATACTGCTACGCACGACAAAAAGTTTCTGGAAACTAAACATTTCTTTCGCCAAAGCCATTCTTGCTTGTATATACCTGAACACCACGTGAAAGAACTGATAGACTTGTAAGGAACTTTTGAAATCTTTATCTTATACTGCTAAGCACGACAAAAAGTTTCTGGAAACTAAACATTTCTTTCGCCAAAGCCATTCTTGCTTGTATATACCTGAACACCACGTGAAAGAACTGATAGACTTGTAAGGAACTTTTGAAATCTTTATCTTATACTGCTAAGCACGACAAAAAGTTTCTGAAAACCAAAAATTTCTTTTGCCAAAACCATTCTTGCTTGCACATACATGAACACCACGTGAAAGAACTGACAGCGCTTGCAAGAATAATTTACAACTTCGAATATTTATTTTGACGGGGGCATTACTGTGAAACATATTTGAGATTATGACAAAAATAATATAAATAAATTTGTTCTCTATTCAAAATCGATACTCAATTTTTGCATAAAACCTAATAAAATCATCAAGATAATTATTTGTAAATTTAGTCATTACCCTCTAAAACGATATTTTTTGCGCTATTTTGAACAATAACCATGTAATACTTTCACATACGGAAGTTTAAGGTGATGTTTATCATACAAACTAAAAGCAATTTTCGCAGATTTTAAATTTAGTAGCACCCTCGTTTCAAAATTTGTTGCCGTTTATAGTTACGTAATTTGTTCAATAGTCAACTTGGTCACCAGGGTCATGTCATCTTGGTATTTAATTTCGTGAGTAGAAAAAAAAAACATATTTCGCGGGTATTTAATTTTGCAAGATTGACCAAAATACGAGTAACTCGGGAAAAATAGTGATAGTAAAATGGTACATTGTAAACTTCTTTTTTTTTAGACAAATAATTTAAAATTTTCAGCATGAGATTTTTGTGCCAGATTTAATCATGCCAGTATCAGTCAGAGTCATATAAAAGATTATTACAACATACATGGGATAAACCTTTTTTGTTGAGCGATTTTCGATATGAATGCGATATTTCAGGCTGTTCTCTGACTTTTACCAACTCTCAATCATTCAGAAGACATGTTAAAAGCAGTCATTCGTGGTTTTATGAAATTCATATGAAGGAAAACAAAAATACAAATTTAAATGATCTAGATGATCAGGATTTAGATGCTTCTGACTTGAGTGGTGCCCACAAATGTTCTAGCGATGAAGAGGATAATCCACTGAAGGAAATTATCAATCTTTTTATGATGATATTATAGCTGATCTCATACTAGAGTTACGTACTAATCTCAACATTACTGTAACTTGCACATGTTTTATTTCTGAAAAAATTTCTGAAAAAAATCTCTTTGCAAAAATAACCCAAATTTCATTATAGATTATGAGACAGATGCTATACTTTCTTGTCAAAGTTTGATTTCACGTGCTTCTGCAAAATTTATTGGAGAAAAAGCACATACTAAGTATATTGAAGAAAAAACACAGTTTGTAAAACCAGTTGAAATTCCACTGGGATTTGATGCAATAAGAGAAAAAAACGATGTTGTCCAGTATGTCCCAGTCTTAGAAACATTAAAAGTTTTTTTGGCTCGTGAAGATGTTTTAGGTGCTGTTTTCAAGCGGGGTTGCTCTGATGATGACCGATTGCGTGATTTCTGTGATGGCAAAGCCGTTAAAAGTAATCCTTTATTTAGTTGGTTTTATATCATGATGACTTCAATGTTAGGAAATAATGTTCACAAATATAAAATATCTGCATTCTATTTTCTCATTGGAAACTTTCCTGTTAAATATCGCAGTCGCTTACAAGATATATATCTTCTATTACTTAGTCTGGCGCAATATATTAAAAAGTATGGCTATAGATCGATCTTGCAACCTTTACTTGATGATTTGAAGATATTAGAGTCAAAAGGAATTAAAGTAACATTCAATGGATTTACTCATATATTTTATGGAACAGTCTCAATCATGGTGGCAGACAACTTGGCAGCACATGCTATTGGTGTTTTTTCTGTAATTTTAGTACTGTAAAACGATTTTGTAGATTTTGTAATGGATTACGATCATCTCTCAACGATCTTCATGCGTTTTGTGAACTAAGAACCAAGAACGGTTACAATGCTCAGATTTCAAACATTACAGCGGATCCTTTTCTTTCTTCATTTTATGGTTTGGTTAGTGATTCTAGCCTTCATTCTTTGCAATATTACCATGTTATCGATGGATTACCGCCAGATTTAGCCCATGATGTTTTAGAAGGCTTCGCAAAAGATATGACAAGTAATATTATTGTTTATCTCATCCAAGCAGGTGCATTTACTTTGGAAGAACTTAACACTCCAATTATCAATCTCTCATATTTGGAAGTTGATAAAAAAAATAAACCTCAAGTTATTCAGGAAAAATCGATTTCTGCTATAAAAATAAAACAAACAGCTGCTGAAATGTGGAGCTTCTTACGGCTGCTGCCTTTCTTTATTGGAGATAAAGTTTTGCCAACTGATGTACATTGGCATAATTATATTGCAATTTTGAACGTTTTGGATCGATTATGTGCCCCATCATTCAACGAATCAGAATTGGTTATTCTTCCTAACGGTATTGATGAATTTTTTGAAGAATTTTTAATTTTGTATCCAGATGGTAACCTCAAGCCTAAAGTGCATTTTATAAGACACTACCCACAATTGATACACCGATTTGGACCATTGTTCAAAACACTCAGATTTGAATCCAAGAATGGTCAGCATGTTTATCCTTGGCCAAAAAAGATCAAATGTCGACCTATTTGTCACAAAAACAAAACATTTTGTTAGACCATTCAAAAACAAATTTTGTTGGTTGTCATGAAATATTCGTCTCCTTGAATCCGAGAGAGAAGAAATAACCAACACAATTGGTATCAATGATGACATCATGCTGACTGAAGCTAAAGCAGTACTTTTTGAAGGACAACGATATTCCAAAATGAAGCTGTTGTGGTAAAGTTCGAAAATGATGAGTAAGCTTTTGCAAAAATCAAAAAGGTCCAGGTAATCAACGGAGTTAATCACCTTTTATGTAATAAATTTGTAACAGAACATTATGATGCTCATTTCCATGCATATGAAGTGAAAGAAAGTGCTAGAGACATAGTGATTACTATCAATGACTTACTAGATTACCACCCACTGGCAGTTTATGTTATCAACAGAATAAAATATGTAGTAATGCGATATCATATTCCTGTTGAGCCTCAAAAGTGTCAGAAATTTTTTTTATCAAGCTGATACTTTGTCGATTGGTCTACTAGCCAATGTAGATCCACCAAAAAATAAAAAAAGTCGGTGCATTTTTTGGTGAATCTACAAGCAAGGGAACCTCTAGACAAAATACCAGTTTGGAAGCCTCGACACTCACTCACACTATTATCTAAATGTTATAATTTGATTTTGATACTTGCTCTGTATTCTGCGAATCTGTATTTTATCCATTCTCTGATGACAAAATAAATATTTTTCAGATGTGAATTCATGACCTCTAATACCATACCAGCTTTGAAGCCCCTCTATATATTTTAAAATGGCCACAAGAACAAAAAGAAGTAAAAAGAAGAAACAATTTTATTCAAATAAAATAACTTTATTTTATTTTAATGAAATTGTTTCTTCTCTTTACTTCTTCGTTTCTATACTTTGTGAAAATCTTTATATTTGAATATACTAACCTCTAAGTTATGTATATCAGTATGTATGAGTTTCAGAGAATGTGGCAAAAGTTAGAAAAATAGAAAATCTATTTTGAAGGTCTAAAGCCACTCACTCTAAAAGACATTGCTAAAGAAATTAAGGACTAGAGTCAGGGAAAGTCGTCCATTAGGGATTCCCATTCTAGGGATAATAACCTGTTAGTAAACAGGAAATAAATGCTGGTAATAATATATAAAAAAATTCAAATACCATGGAGAAACAGTGTTGTATTGTCCATTGTATTCAGTTATGAAACAGTATAATTACAAAAAACCTTACATAATACACAGATAGACATATAATAAATAACAAAAAGTGTAGCATTGGAATTGTCTAATTGAGATGTGTTACTTACAAAAAAATAGTTACAGTTTACCACAATCAAATGAGTTTGGATCCCTGAGCTTCATTGTGAATCTTTACCATTTGACAATTTAATTCTGTTCTAATACTGTTTCTGCTGCTGGTTATATAGTTTTTCTTGCTTGTATATCTTTTCAGCACTATGATAAAGAAAATAGCCCTATAGAACTATCACTGCTGACACTTAAGATATGTTTCTTATTAAAGGTGTTGAATTGCATGAAAAAAAAAGTTAATTTATAAATTGTTTCATTTTAAAAAGGTCTAGGTTTATTTGTACTGTCTTTGGTTGATATATCTATGTGTTCGGTTATATTGAGCATGGAAAAAATTGATTTCAGATTGAATTTCACATTTTTCACTTTTTGAAAAGTTTAGCACCTCTCACATCTATGCAGATCAAATAATTTACCTGCACTAGTTTAATTATGATTTATTTTCTTATTTTTAGAATTGATAAAATAATAATGGAAAACATTTTGGTACACTTGGGGAAATTCAATTGCAAGTCTGGAAACATCTTTTTCCAAATGTCCAATTTTCCAAAAGGAACCATTTCCCCTTGAATTTACTGATGATGAATTTAATGACTATATTGATCTTGACACCATGGATCAATTAACCCTTTCCATAGCGAAACAGTTACGTATAATGTATCTCACTAATAGTGAAGATATGGAGTCTAGCTTTGTAAATTCCACGACAAATGTTAGCAACAATGAAAATAATGAAGAAAATGAAGGGATGGAAATTTCCTTGAATACATCTTCCGTTGAAACAATGGCAGATTTAAGGTATGTTTAGTTGATTTTGAAAATGGATGTTGTTTTACAGGTTTATTCATACCATTTAAATGACTGATTTTAAGGAATATTAACAATATAAAACGTTGCAAATAAATCTTATTTTATCTACTCAAGATATTTGAAAAAAATGAGGGCTTAGAAAAACTTCAAACATTCTAATGATTTGATTCAGGTTAGTGGCTGATATATCCGGGAGAAGGGCTATTTTAGTCAATGAGATTTTGCAAATTCAATATTTTAAAATAAGCAAAATTAGTGTTAATTGTCTAAAGTTGATGTATGTTTGTTAATTTTCAGTATCGACATTGGAAATGGTATGAACTTTGACCATACCCATTTTTGATAAAGAACTCAATGGTCCGATCGACAGTGCTAGCAAAGCTAGAAAGGAAGGAGGAATTAACCACAGGAGAGAGAGTCACTTTCTTCCAAGGGATCTATGATGAATGCTCGAAGTGCATTGTAAGATATAATTTTATATCCTTTAAAGATATGTTTTACCCAAATACAATAGAAACGCATGTTAATGGGATTATAAACGGTGGTTATCTAGGGTTTTTTGCAGTATGTTTTATAACAAGTACTTTTGTGAAAATTAAGGTATATATTTGACAATTAACAGTTAATTCGTAACTATGTTATTTTAGGTACCCATCTTCAACACAATATAGTGACATGGTGTCCGCTATTTTACACTGTTGGCCACATCTATGTGCTTCTCTCCCTTTGGTCGATTCAATACATTTGTGGAAGCACCATATGCGGAATACATTTGAAAATATTCGAAGAAATTCTTCTTTGAAAAGCAACACAACAATGTTGAATATGAAAACCAAATTCGGAAAAAGGAAACCAGAGCTTGTAGAAGAAGATGCGTCGAAGAAAGCGAAGAAAGATGTTTGGGGTGTTCCAAATTTTCTCCCAGATAGATGTGCTGGAGAAGATGAGCACTCTATCCGGAAGCACATTGAAAGGCTCAAAGAGCAAATTATGTTCACGTTGGCTAGAAGGAACAAAGATGTGATCAGACATTTCCCGAAAGAAGGAGAATGTTGATAGTTGAACAAAAACTGATTCAGCAAATTATAAGGGAATACCCAATTCTAGCAAATGGTGAACAGGTATTTAAAGGTTGTGGGTTAAAACAAGCACATAGCTTTTCAGATCACTAAGGTTATGTCACTGAATAAGATTATCCATGCTATAACTAAATTTAGAAACGCTTAGCTAGTGAAAACGTAAAAAAAAATTTCCTCTGACCGTTATTTTTCGAAGATGTTGCTAAATCTGCAGCAGGAAGATAATAATTTTAAAATCCATAATGGTTGTTTATGTTTAAGCAAATTACGTCACAACAAGTAAAAATAGCAGACTGGTCTTTTGCATAAGCGTGGATTTGACTGACTAGTGTGTTTTACCCGCGCTATCAAGTTTAACAGGAAATCAATTTCTCACGTTCGAAAGAAATGAAAGAAACATAATACACAATCCTTATATTGAACAATGTACATTTAAATACGTTCAAACTGAACTTTAAGTCGAATTGAAATGTATCTGAAACGATATATCTGAGGTTGAAACCAACAAAACAATAGAGGGGTTTCAATTCGATAGACAGTTCACCTGGTTGGGTGCACAACGGTCTTGATAAATCTATACGCAAAGTTATCCAGTTATGTGTTGTTAAGGAAGTAAGAGAAGCCTTTCCAGCCCTGATGCTATACCAGGTCTGGACAGTATATTGGTGGATGAAAATGCTTTTTCGTGGGTATTTAATGACGACGAAGTTGAATTAGAAGAGGATAATTAAAAACATTTGTGTAGAAGTTATATGAATGCATCATTTTTACTCTATTTTAGTACTGGAAAAGCTAACACACACACACACACATAAACATTGCCTGTACATATAACCCCCTGACTTCACCTGAATATAAGTCCACCCGTACATATAGACCCACCATATTACTTTATTCCCGCGCATGTAAGTCAATAGGCTTCATGTGAGTATCAAAAGTTTAAATATCTTAGACAATGTTTAAAAATCTGAACAATTATAAGTACATGCAACAAGGGCTAAATGCGCTTAATACGGTATACAAAAAGTTTATGTCGTTCTTGTGTTGTTGGATAATTTTTGGATGATATCTTCCTTTGGTGGTCTTTCAATAGGGGTCACTCAAGTTTTTTTTTTACCTTAGAGTTTGCACTATCCATATACTTGTAAGCCGATATTTCAGAGAAATTGATACTATGTTTTCGTCATTGTTTTTTTGCTACTAACCCCTTTGAATAGCGGTGCCAAGATACTGTAAATTTCGGTTTATAACTTCCTTTTTATTTTTGATCATTGTATGTAGCCTGCACGAGAAAATAATATATCATTTTTTGAAGAAAAAAGCTTCTTATATTGGTAAATGCCTTAATTTTTTACTTGAAGCTTTAGAAGCACGCTGAAGCAAGTTGATGTTATATTATAGAGAGACATGTATACAATATGAATTTAATAACGATTTCTGCTAATTCTTACGTTTTTGCTGCTTTTTCTCCAAAAACTTTCC